>WSXT02203226.1:0-18482 GCA_011762715.2 Neuroterus valhalla | reverse complement strand
CTCCTGTTCATCATCTACATGAGCGATCTATCAGATTATCTCAATTGCTATCATTATTTCTATGTAGATGATCTCAAATTATCTCATCTAATCTCTGATATTACTTCTTGTATCTATCTTCAACATAATATTGATAAATTTGTTGACTTGTGCATAGCCAATAAACTTGAAATTAATATTCAGAAGTGTCGGGTTATAACCGTTTCTCGTTCTCGCAAAAGAGATAAGCTAATTAATTATCAATACAAAATACAAGGGGAAATTTAAAATTTGCATTCTTTAAGGAAAACCTGCTATGCAAAATATTTAAAAGCAATATACTTGCAATATATAAATAAAATTCAATTTGTTTGAACAACTGATATATGCAAATAGTTAACTATGTCCTTCTCTGAGAACATTTTGTCAACTGAATAAGGTTAAGATCATTCTACCATTCCCTATCGCATCTTCGTAGAATCATTTACGACGTGATTCATCAAATTCAATAATTAACCATTTTTATTGTTATTGATAAATTTATGAATAGAAACTCATTCGGGAATCTAATTCCATGTGAATCTCTTGACATCAAATTATTGATGAATACAGCATTATTTCTACTCCCTCCATTTTTGTTTAGTGGGTATAGAATATATCGTGATCCATAGGACAGTCTGTTATTTGTCGAGGGATGTGGGATAATTGGGCAAGCAGAGGGGTAAATAAAAAGGCACAGTCTTTCCCGATTAGTCGAAGGGCGTGGCCGATGTCGAGGAGTAGGGGGATTGAAGGAGCAGGGTCACTTCTGATTGGTCAATCTGTGTGGTCAATTGCAAATAGGGGGAGTGATTTTACAGGTGTAGTCTATCCTGATTGGTCGATTGGCGTGGCCTAATTATTTCGCGGGCATATACTAAGGAGTGTGTTCTTCCCAGATTTTTCGACGGGTGTAGCCTTTTTAGGAGAGGTGGTGGTAATTTGATTGAGTAATTCTATTCCCACTGTCTTAAGGGGCGTGGCCTTATTCAGCCGCTCAAGAGGAAGAAGAAGAAGCAGGAGGAACAGGACCCTGGCTCTCGTGGCAAAATCCAACCGTCTAACAGGACGGTAGCCACTTTAATGAAAATCGCCCATTGCTGCAAAAGCGGGCAGAGGAGGCAGCAGCAATATCACCACGAACATGGATGTGGGATAATTGGGGAAGGAGAGGGGTAAATAAAAAGGCACAGTTGTTCCCGATTAGTCGAAGGGCGTGGCCGATGTCGAGGAGTAGGGGAATTGAAGGAGCAGGGTCCCTTCTGATTGGTCAATCTGTGTGGTCAATTGCAATTAGTGGGAGTGATTTTACAGGTGTAGTCTATCCTGATTGGTCGATTGGCGTGGCCTAATTATTTCGCGGGCATATACTAAGGAGTGTGTTCTTCCCAGATTTTTCGACGGGTGTAGCCTTTTTAGGAGAGGTGGTGGTAATTTGATTGAGTAATTCTATTCCCACTGTCTTAAGGGGCGTGGCCTTATTCAGCCGCTCAAGAGGAAGAAGAAGAAGCAGGAGGAACAGGACCCTGGCTCTCGTGGCAAAATCCAACCGTCTAACAGGACGGTAGCCACTTTAATGAAAATCGCTAATTGCTGCAGAAGCGGGCAGAGGAGGCAGCAGCAATATCACCACGAACAACAACAAAAACGGCAACAAGAACCAGGCAAGAGATAGTTTTTTTTATACAGAGTATTAAAGAGCGTGTTTTTATCCGAAATTTAGCCTTACGGATGTCGAAGGAAATTGTAGAATAAACGAACCAGAAAAAAGTCAAGTGGGTAAAGTGATCGAATATTGAGAAAAGGCAGTTAGGGCTATTTATGATTATTTAATGGCAAAAGCCTATAAGAGTGGAAGGAGAGGAATTGAATTATTTTCTGATTTTTCCAAAAAGGATGTAGGGGGTTTTCGTTCAGACAAGCTCATCAACATTCATTTACGGATTTTCGGAGAATATTTTTTCAATGTGTTACAGAGTAACGAAGATTTCCCAATTGATCAGTTATTTGTGATCAATTTTTATTAGGTTGAAAAAAAGCATAGAGCAGGCCAAAGAAACGTCTCTCCAGCCCACGCCGATGTTAAAAAAACGTACACTCCTAAAAAATAACAACTAAGGATAACCTATGTCTACCCCTGGCACAACCACGACGCCTATTTCAACCCGTTAAAAAGTTCGTTTACTTTATTGATTTGCGGCCCTGATGGGTGTGAGGAGACGTTCTTTCTGAAGGAATTCATTCTTCGCATGGATCAAATGGGTGGTGTAGTTCTTCAACGCCTTATTCCTAATCATTCCGAGTGGCAACCATCTTATGTCGAATACGGGGAGAAGATAGAATTTCGTGAAGGTTTATCTGTTTATCGCAATCATAGAATTATTCCAATAATAATAGTGCAAAATTACTGATAATGGACGACCTAATGCGGGAATTTTCAGATACGATATTTGAGAATCTCTTTATCAAGGGGTAGTTATCATAAGAACCTAAAAATTATTTCTATTTACAGAATCTCTTCCACCAGCGTCATAGTTAGCTGAAGACTTCGTTAAACGCTAATAATATTGTTGTTTTCAAACATTCTCGTGATCGTGCACAAAATCAATATATGGCACGTCAAGAGTCACCTGAAAATCTACAATTTGTCCAAGTGGCCTACCACGATGCCACTTCCCATCCTCATGGCTGTCTTTTTCCAATTTGAAACAATCTGCACCTGATAATTGTCGTTTTAGAATGGCAATGTTCCCCACTGATCAGTTTCAATACGTCTACGTGCCTGCAGAAGATATAAGAGCCCGAAATATAGATGATTCGGCTCTAGTCGTTCATCTGTAATGACGCTGAAAACACGTAGCTGTGCCATTGGTGTTAAAAACGCCGGAGTGATGTGCGCTTTATTCCATCTAAACACCATTCAAAGCCGAGTGATACATTGAGCTGCCGATCCCAAACTCGTCAAATATATTTGTGAGTACACATTGAACATTTTACATGGGAATGTTTTTTGGAAGAAGTGAAAAAGTAAAGACCAAACTTCAACTCTACCTTAATGAAAGAATCGGAAAAAAATCACAGGGTACACCATCAAATCTTTACGCATCTCTTTTAACAGGGGACAAAGATGACGAGCAAGGGCGTAGTAGCAAGAAAGGGAACAAAACTGTAAAGGATACATTATAACGCGATAATAAAACGCCTTTAAAGCCTTGGCTTACTTTGAATCTCCGAAAATAAAGATATTGGAGATTTTATACTGTGATCCGCAGCATCAGGCGTTATATTCAGGCATTGAAAAACTTGACGAGTCTACCAGAAATAAAGAAACACGTATAAGACATGTAAATTGACTCAAAAGTCAAGATAGCTTCAATCTCCATCAGTCAGGCAGAAAACGTTTCAGAAGGGCCTACTACAACATTGATAATATAGATGATCTTGGAGGCTGATTTAATTGATATGAAATCTAATAAGACATGCAATGATAATTGTTCATACCTTTAAGTAGAAATCGATGTGTCTTTTGAACATGCATGTGTGGAACCACTTGGAAACAAGTCTACCGTAGAGTTGAAGAATGCAAAAAGTACGAGCAAAAAGCCCTCTGTAAATTATGCTATGTTGCTTTACGTACCCATGTAAATGATCTGATGAGGCATGCAGCATCCGAGAAGCACACGAAGAAAATGGAATCATTATAGGCACCACCAGGACAACAACGAATTCCTTTGTCATTTGGAGGTCGCAAGCTGTCAATGAAAACTGACGGAGCTGCCAATTTATGTGGTGAACATAACTCTTCATATTTCAAACATAGAAACGTTTGTCCCAATTTACTTTTGATCAAGTGCGTTTGTCATTCCATAGAAAACCCAAGTTCGAAAGCTCCGGAGTAGTTACCTGCATCTATATAATTTTCGTCTAGAGAAACATACAAACACTTCGAAAACAGTTGCCTCCGTCATGCTGATTCTAAAAGAATCTTCGACATATTTAATGCTGGTAACGAAGGAAAAAAGTTTTAAAAATTGGTGAAACTCTCAAAAACACGGTGGTTGTGCATTTATAAGGTTGTTTAAAGAATCAGAGAAAACTGGTTCGAATTGAAAACCTACTTCAAAGCAATTGTACTCAGAGAAAAAGAATATGTGATTCGACAATTGAAGGATATGCTTCGTGATTGTGGGGAAGGTGACTATATTACAAATGACGACACATAAAAAGACACTATGATAATATCGGTTCATTACCTGAATATAACAATAACTGAGTTTGCGGGCAAAGAGTCGGAGAGCGTACTGCGAAGTGTACAAGGCGACAGCTAGGCAATTACTGAATTTTGGAAAATGCAATCACGATGCTCCGGTACGAGGGTGGATCGGCAAGACGGAGTCATATTTCACAGTCTTTGAGAAACCCTTATACCTGCGCAATGAGTATTGCAGCTGAAAGCAAGTAATCTGTAAGAGAAAACTTTGGAGCTGAAATAAATTCTATAAAATATTAGATGTGGTTCCTCCAGTGATAATAGCACCTACTTACATCTTACAATATAAGAGCCAGTTCTCTCTGAACTCATATTGATTACATGATGTTTAAAAAAAAACAATGTTGACCCTGGGAAATGTTTCGAAGACTTGGGAAATTCGATGTTCTTCTTGTGCCAAAAAGTCATAAAACGGCCTTTTTCACTATAAGAAATTTGAATTCGATTATTCAAAACATCGAAAATGAGCATCCTTATTTGTCTCCTGAAAAAGTTGATTACGGTGTAATGCATTATCAAAACTTGCGAAACTTTCCTGTTTCTGCATCTAAAAGACAAATTATTGAATCGAAAGCTTTTGCTTATTTGAAAAGTCCAGATTTGCCTTTCATTAGAATTCATGCGAATGAAAAAGATTTGACTCTCATGGGAAATCATTGGAATAAATTGTCAACTACAGATTGGTCTAAGATATTCGTCGGAGAGGAAAAATGGAAAACACGCGCTTACGATTTTTGGACAAAAATTTACAAATAGAAAAACGCTGCTGAAATTCAAGTTTTCAAAGAACTTTCGTCTTTTCCCCTCAGATTGCTCACCGAACCAACTAGCCATGCCCACGTGAAGCGCGTTTTTTCCATTATGAATGCGACCAAAAACAAATTGCGAAATCGGTTACAAGTACCAATGTTAGATTCAATACTTCGCATTCGTCTTCATTTTTATGAATTCAACAAATATTGAAACATATTTGAACCATCAGAACGCTTGTTGGAAAAATTCAATCACAAAACTGTTTATTTCAGGGATGAAGATCCGGAAGCTGAAACTAGAATTCAAGAAGTGTTGGAGATTGTTGATGGTATCGATTTTCCCTGCGCTTGTATACCTGAAAGTTAATGTCAATCGATTAATTAGGAAAAAGAAAACCAAATTTGAAATGAAATATTGTCACGCTGATTTTTAATCTACTCATCGATCATTCGGAAAATTGAGATTTTTTTATGAATATTATTTAAACCAAACATCTTTTCATAATTCTGAAACGCGCAAATAGAAATATTTTTATATAAAACTTCTCAAGCGGATGAAATAAAGATTTCAAACGGTAATTCCCGGGTGTCCGCCAGAAGGCATAACTGACCATTTTAGGGAAGCATTGAAGTTAGTGACGAGCGCTGAATAAATTCTGCTGCTCGTTTTTCACGCTAGGGCTCGTATATTCGCTTCAAAAATACGTGGTTCTAACTTATGATAAATCATTTCGAACAAATTAGTTGAATTCTTGAACAGAAATATGAATATTCGTCCAAGAATAAAACTTTGTGAAACAATGTGTGAACTTCGAACCATACAAAAATTCTTGACGAATAGATTTACTACAATTCAAGTAGTTTCCTTCCCAACCAAGAAAGATGTCTTTGAGAAGGAGAATGTTATAACCAATTAATTGTCACTTACACAAGTAATCACAGTATTACCATCCATGTGATGGTCAACACTCGCGAGGCATCGGAATACAGTTTTTCGGACACGCTCATATAGCATGGATTCATTGCGTGTACAAGCGAGTTACATCAACAATAATAAAACTTATTCACGCACAGAACTCGAACCGTTAGCGTGTACCACGTTTGTAGAAAACAAGCTACAAACGTGTAAACGATAACCAAAAAGAGGATCTATATAGGTCTTCTGACTGTACAGTACTAGCTTTCTTCTAAGAGCTGAACGCATTGGCCCAAATCGCAGTGGCTCGAGAAGACGGAAAACTCGATCAATCACGAAGTCACTACACGGAAAGGGAAATGGGGCGTCTGCGCGCTCCGCACTGAGACGGTCGTCTGCTCTGGATCTGATGATGCGTGGACGCCTGAATGCCCGTTTTCTCGGCGTGTGGCGTCCGGAAGAGTTTGGCGCGCATTCAGACAACACTAGCGCCGTCTTGCTGCCCAAAATAAGCATTCAGGCGTGCACGCATCAGAGCAGATGAACGGCTCAGTGTGGGTCGCGCAGATGTACCATTTCCCTTTCCGTGTAGCTCGGCATGGTTTCAAACGATGAATCATTGTGCGGCATCCTTGCATTATCTGCTATATGAACGAAAGAAACACAGGGAGAAAAGATTAAAAATACGTGCTTTTAAAACATGCTTCGGTCTTGAGCGAACACTGCTCCTTCTACGACCTCTGTTTCCTTCACTTCTCATGATATCAAACCTATCTTCTCTGATATATCACAAGAAATCTTGATTGAAAAATTCAATAAGGACAAATCAAATGCTCCGGGTTTAGGTTGTATTTCTATGAAACTGATTCATTTCACCTTTTTAGTTGTTTGTCCGATTATATTTCATATATATGACGCTTTCCTACAGGTTAAAATTTGCCTGGATACCTGGGAAAAGACGGTTATTCGCTCCATCCTAAAATATTTAACCCCACCTCTGCGACAGATTCCCGATGTATCTATCCTGAGTGCCCTATCTTAAGCTTTCCAGCACACTGTTCTTTACCTTAATTACATTGGACCGCTACGCTCATATATCCGTCAATCCATTGTAAGCTGGATTTCGCGCTAGGCGTAGCACGTCTACGGCGTCCACTAAAGAAACCCCTGTCCTTGAACTTTCAATCGATAAAGAGGAATTGACAGTTGTTGTTATTTTTAAATTTCCTGAGGTGTTCAACAGAGGTAAAAATGCAATAATATGATTATAGGAAAGGATTTCGTGTACATACAGAATCTTTTTATCCAATATGTAGATCAAACATTATTTCTTGATTTTGGACTATGAATGATAAAATGCGCTCCTCATCGCTCTCGCTATTGTAAGGTCATGAGGTTCTGCACTACGCAGGACAAACCTACCATTAACATATGTTACTAAGGTAACTGCATCGTATTTTAGTAGATCACCAGATTCAAAACGTCTGACGGGTTCACCTGATAATTTGAGAAAAATAAAATAATTAAAAAATATAATATGCTATAAAGATCATTGAATAAGAAATTCTGAATTAACTGTGCCAAACTTTGATTCCACCAAGATGCCCAATAAATTTGGTTTTATTTTTTAATTTTTCTATCATGCGAAATTGCATATAATTAGAAAAATATTATGATAGGAGAAATGGTTTGGTTGGGTTGGAGAAGCATTTTTTGATAAGGTATTTGTGGAGGTATGAAGCAGAATTTTCTTATATTTGTTTTAAAATATTTTCTAGCATTCAAACTATTGTCCTTACCGCGCTCATGAAACATCCATCCATTTCGGGCTCTTCCAATAGTTATATTGTCACGCACTAATCTAGCACCTTCAGGAAAACCGGGGTTCATCAAACGGTGCATTTGAAAATCCGGTTGTAAAAATAGTGGTGTTGGTGGTGGAAGCGCCGGCGTCGATAGTAGAGGAGGCGTTCGCGGAGCAGGAGCTGTAAGAAAAATATAGTAGTTAATGGAATTGAAGAATGAGAATGAATATAAAATTGCAAGCACTAGAAGGAAGGAGGTTGCGTTGGCGCTCCTGAAGGCAAACGTGAAGGCGTAGCAGCTCTCATCAACGGCCGTTGGCGTTGCCGTTGACATACAAATCAAAATTCACGTTATTTGTGGTTTGAGATTCAAAATGAAGTAATGCAACACAAGTAGCTTTTATTTGCAAAATTATAAATAATTATTCCGAAAACATCAATTATCCGTATTTCATTCTATTTGAATCACGCGCCTGTACCGGCCAATAAGGTTCGCTGCACTGGGAAAGCGCAGTAGCTCCACACATCACTCTCTTCTTAAATTGACTTGTTCCACAATTGAAATATTCAGTTCAAATACTCATGTGTATGCGTACTCAAATTATATGCTCTACGATAGAATATTGTCGGTTTGAAGTTTCTCCATTGCAATAAAATTGGAGTCTATTTCTTTCTTTTTGCAATAAAATGATCTTTAGAGGTTGCTAAAGGTTGTTTAAGGTTTAAGGAATAATAAAGGAGTCAAAGTTATTATTGCACTCTACGACATTGGGTTATAGTCTGTACATAGTTTTGAAAGTTGTCATGATGGCGTTAGTAGCGCCTAATGCAGCAAACGGTATTCAGTTTATGCTTTCAAGAGCACGTTGAAGCAGATACTTCGCGCTTGTACATGGGCACCAGTGGGCTTAGTCTACTAAGATTTCTCAAATTGAAATTTTATCGTCGTGTTTGTAAGAACAATAATAATTCAAATGACCTATGTCACTCTCGGAATGATTTTTGATATTTTGTCGAAGTTTAATCAAATTCGGTTGATTGGTTTTCACGTTTACCTGTTACAAAGAAAAGGTCTTCAGCTTTATATAATAGTAAAGATGTTGGGAAATATGCAACATATCCATTTGCCTCTAATATGACTGTCAATTGATACTCCTGAAATGAGACAGGATACATATAACATATCTAAAATATAAATAATAAAACTAGGCTCCGACATCGAACGGATCGATAATAATTATCACACTTTATATAGATATTTTGGTTTTCAGAAGAACTGAGAAGCGTAAATGTGTCAGTGCAAATTATATGTGTTAGTGAACATATATGGTACAAAGAGACGTTCTCTGTGATCGTAAGGAGAACTAATTTGATTCTCCTTACTGCGTCTCAAACCCTGCGCCATGGTCCTACAATTCGCCATTCCAGCCTACAGATTTGATCGAGCCTGGTTACACAATACATACTTGGGAGATCTTTTTTGGGAAAATCGAAACGCTCCAAAATAAGCGAGAGAAACTGGACGTTTCTTGAAGAGGTCTCTGGGTTTTACTTGAAATTGTATTTTAGTTCTAAGGGCATTGAATAAACGAACTCCGAATTTTTGGGCGACGCCAGTGCACTGTCAATTAGGAAGAATTTCACGATTGATAACGCACGAAGGTGTAATTTGGGGCCAAAGTTCAACAACAACGTCCGGAAATGACGGAGTTTTGACAGCTAGAGAGTTAAACAATACGTCACAGCTGGCAATATGGCCGCTCAGGAGATAAAATTTCATGCTGTGATGGTGTTGTTGAAATTTGGCCTCAAATTACGGCTTTGTGCGTTATCAATCGCGAAATTCTTCATTATTGACTTATAGTTGAGAGTTATAGAATTTCATATATGTACTGCGAATGTTTCATTAATGCCGTGGTTGTCCATAATCATAAAATTCTCGGTTGCGTGTAACCGTGAAGGGGACACCAAAATTATTGAGTTGGTTAATGTAGTGCCTTGAAATTATCTTTCTCTCCAGGCCCTGGTCCTTCTTCGAGCGAATAAACCTTCCCATTATGGTATACCCCAACCAATCGTCCTTCCTGGTAACATAGACGAGGTGGTGGCAACCCAGGAATCAGAGAAGGAATTTCGGTACGCAGATTAGGAGCTTGCCACCTCTGCCTCTGACTTGAATCCGAAATCAGAGATAGAGGGATTTATTATAACGAATATTTCGGAATTACCCTGGAAATATTTGATCTTTTCAAAGTAAAGGGAGCGTGAGTGTAGTGGCTGAGTTATTTGATAGAAAAGCAAGGTTGAAAGCACACAAAGATTTCGTTTGTCTACTAGGAGGCACGCAGTGTGACAATAGAACAGGTGTATGGCAAAAAAAATATTCCACTTATGATTTCAGAACATTTTTAACCATTTTTAATATCTCCAAAAGCGTTTTGCGAGAAAAAGTGGGTCGGCTTTCCTGCTGGTAACATAAGTAAGCAGCAAACTATGATATACTTACTGTGATAATAACATATGTCGCGTAGAATCAGACTGATTGAGCAGAAGGAAATTAGTTCTCAAAAATAGTTCCCACTCTACTGACTACTCTTGTTAGATCCGATTTAGATGCAATTTTTATTTCAATAAATCTATGACCATTACCATTCGATGGAAAATTTCTCCTTCTATCAGAATCATCAAAAATATGGTAATCGATTTTCGAGGACTGTTAGGCCGCACAGTGGACTGAAACGGCAAAAAAAAGCCAAAACTTTTGCATGTTGAGGATTTGAGTTAAAATCAACTCGCGATACATGTTGTCGATGTATTCTTTAACGAGGAATTCAAATCCGTTTCCCTCGCTATGCCATCCTTACTCTTTCTTAAGTAAAAACACGCTGTTTCGAAGAGGTTTAACCGAAAAATACGTTTTTTGCCAACCAAATTTTATTGCTAAATATATTCAAATGTTTCATACCTGTTTTTCACTCATTTTTCAACGAGAAATCCGAATCTGTCATCAACGCAACGATATTCATCAATTTTTCCGTTGGAAATCGCGATTTTCGATGAAAATCTACAAGAATCGCACTTCTAGCAAGCAAACAGTAATTCGTTTCCTTTGCTCAAGCATTTGACACACATTTGTTATGTATTTTTCAACGAGGATCCCGAACCCGTTGTAGATAAAAGCTTTGTACATACATAAGTAAATTATTAAACTCTATCATATATTCACTTAGACGAGGATATTTACATCATAAACGGAAATATAACCATGAAATTATAAATACTTTATTTAACTTTTCTATAGTAATTTTATGAAGAAATAATATTTTCCTTTTCAACTTCTTCTTGGTCACCGTACATGAGTACAAGTTTTTTTCATTTCATCAGTCAGTTCAGATCGCTTCGTTTGTGGTAAACTTCTCAAAAATTACCGGAATTAAGGAAAAGTCTTTGGTGCCAGAAAGTACGAACGAAAACTCAATCAAATTTTATTCAAAAACTAATGTGGTATAATAAGAATAGATCTTTCTTTATGATAATATATATTGTTGCGATCGCTATTGTTATTTTTATTGAAATATAGACTATTTCTAAGAATATTAGTTTTCTTATTGTGAGCATTTTTTGCATAGAACTATTTCAATTTTAAATATTATCTTATTCGCTCAATACTATTTGGCAGTAAACGTATTTACCTAGAGCATTTTCTTGTATGATTTTCTCTACATTTTTTAAGATTCTTGTTGTTGCTCTCTTGTGCTTCTTCCGAAAAACACCTAATCGGTAGATAAGTCTATCCATAATTATCTTTCCATGTAATAATATGACGTGTAAAGAGGGAGGCATATTGTAAAAGTTGTACAAGTCTGAATACATTTTTACCGTTTCTTCGCCATAGATCTCAAATTCTTCCGTAATAATTGGATTACCAGACGAAATTACCGCAAGAATAACATCAAACCTGTGGAGCAAGTCTTTATTATATCCTTAAACACCAAGTATTAGATTGAATCGCATTAAAATATTTTAATAAACAAGTTGCCAATGGGAGTTACCAGTTATTTCAGAAACAATTTCATAATTGTTGAAGAATATTCAATCGGTTTATTACCATTATTTGTGCTAGCTGAACCTTGCAAAACACCATCATATAAAATACCCAAATGGTCTCGAAGAGCACATTGTATCTCTTTCTTCCGCTTTTACATTCTTCCAAATTCTCTTGGCAAATCTACAACAAGACATGAGACCGCATTAGGCAATAGCCATTCACTCTCAGAGAGGTGTGTTTGAATCTTATATTTATATTGTAATATTTTAACAATCCTATAATATGCTACACGAAATACACAACATTATATATTTACAAAAATTCTAACTTATGATGATGTTAAACAACATCCCATGTAAAAATTCTCAATAGATGCATGACATAATCACATGAGTTGACTGTTTAGCATATGAAAATTTACCTAAATAATGAAGTATACAATTAACTGATATTCAACAATCAAATTTCTAAGGCTCAATGATTTTTTATAATACTACCTTCAAATTTGACTTCCCTAATGCATAATACTCACTCTCCATGTTGCACGTTCTTTTAAAACCAAACGTTGAGGAATTGTGAAGTACTGATTTCATAAATCTAATATAAGCATGTAGTACAGAGAATCCATAATTCATAGATGCTTCATAGACTGCTATATTCACCAATGTGTCAATGTCATTTAAGTTGTTTTGGAAAATCAAGATTTCCACCGGAAAAACTTATAAATATCGTTCCGTAGGCAACAGATTCGGATTCCCCGTTGAAATATACATATCAAATGTGTGTTACATGCTCGAGCAAAGGGAATGTATCACTGTTTGCTTGCTAGAAGTGCGATTTTTACATATTTTTATATTTTTACATATTTTTTTATTTTCACATATTCGCGGATTAGTCGACATCTGGATAAGCGATATTTCCATAAGTATCTGATGAGTTTGAGAAATATTTTAAACAACTCACGAACAAGTTTGAAAACCATTATGAAGATAAAGAGCAGAGCACACATAGAACTTTTCATTTCGTTGGAGACAGATAACCATTTTAGGAAGGAGTCCTTGGCCTTCTACTGATAGAGATCCTGAATATGTTTCACTTGTATATGATTTTTTAATTATCTTTTTATTGACGAATATATTCTCTTTTCAGAGCATAGCCTTCGAAAATTTCTCTGGCTGCTACTGATAAGAGTATAAGATATTACATTCTCATCATAATGAGAAGGTATTGGTTTTATGCGAAAACTGACTTTCGCGGAATTTATGAAATCTCCACGTTTCGAGACCTCCTGATTCTGAAGAAAGAGTTTTTACGTTGGTGTCTGTCTGTTGTCGTCGTCATTGTTGTCTTCGTCGTCATTGTCATCATTGTCGTCGTTGTCGTCTTTGGCACAATTTTTTATAGGGACCATAAAAATAGGTCAAGATCGTTAACCAACTATTTTGAATAAAAAATGAATAAAAGACTGCATTTTGAACATTTTTTTGGACTTTTTTTTCCACGATTCAAAAATTTTAAGTACAATATCTTGTAGCAGGTAAAAAGAGAAACACTTTTAACCAATCATTTTTTTTGATAGAAACGAAATTGTCAGAGTTATAATCAAGTTTTTTATAGCAAATGAAAGATGAGATAATTTATCCTTTTAACTTTTTTTGATAAAAACAAAATTGTCAGAGTGATGGTATTTTCAAAATTCAAAAATACAAAAGAAAATGAGAATTTTTAGCCAAATAACGCAAGATTCAAAAGAAAGACAGATAGAAAAAATGTTTTTTCTTCGGAGCCCTACAAGATGGTGATACGACTTTTCGGATTTTCTCAAAAAATCGAAAATTCCCATTTTAATCGCACAAAAAATAATGAAAACTAATCTGTGAACTCGATACTTTTCGGAAAAATCATCATATTCGATCGTGCTTTGGCACTTATTTTGAGGGACCAAAAAGACAAGTCGAGTTCGTTAACAAGCTATTTTAGATCAATAATGGAAAAAGGGGGAGCAAAGTGAATCAAATATTTCCCGTTATTTTTTCGATGAAAACAAAACTGCTAGAGTTGTGGCATTTTCAAAATTCGAAAATATAAACGGGAATTACAACTTTTGACCAAACAACGCAGGATATAAAAAAAGAAGTTTGAAGAAAAAAAATGTTTTTTTTTAGGAGCCCTCCCGGATGATCTTTACAACTTTTCGAATGTTCTTGAAAAATCGAAAATTCAAATTTCGGTCGCACAAAGATCAATGAAAATAGGAAGATTCATTTTTGAACAAACTATGTAAGGTACGGGAAAACAGGAATGACCTGAACTTGTGCACAAAAAAAAAGATCTACAAATGGTAAAATTAACTTTTTTGATAGGACGAGTACTTTTTGCTTCATTTATAAAAAGCAATAAAATGAATTCATTTCAATCAGGAAAAACAACTATAAAAATGTAATAATAAAATTTTTGAAAAAATCACTGAAGGTAACACAGAAGATTGATAGAGAAAAGTTATTTACCCGAAAAATACATGTAAATTTGTTCTGATTTCCCCTATTGGACGCGTAGTGTTTCTTTCAATCGTGAAAAATAAAATTAAGAATTGAAAAATTAATTTCTAGAAAAAGTACACAACATGTGAAAAAAATCAGGCAACAAAAGTTCTCTACCGCTTTGGACAAACTTTGATCGAGTGCGCATCACGAGACACGCGATGAGAATGTTTTCGTTAAAGCCGGAGAAGCTTTAACAAAAGAGAATTCATGCTCATCATATTGAAGTAGTCGACATTTCACTTTTGAGTTTCACAAGCTTTTTATACAACTGTAGGGAGGTACAAAGGCCGAGCGCGTAGCGCGAGGTAAATACATAACCGAGCGCGGAGCGCGAGGTTAGATTACCATTGAGCGCGAGATCCGGGATCCGGAAGACGCGCACCCTAGCCCAGTGATCCCAACTTGGGCATGTAAGTATTGCGCTTGCCCGGCGCAGCGGTCTTCATTGGCTTTTGTTGGCCGCTGTTTGGCGCGTGATTCAAAACGGGCACAATGAACTATTATTGGAGATAAAATGGATCATTATTATAATTCGCATAATAATGTCAGAAATGACCTAATTTGTAATTAAGGTTAGAGATAAAATGATAATACGTATATTTTGTGAATAATAGAAAGATTCACCTTTATACTCCGCAAAAATGATCCAATATTTACAAAATATACGCATTATTATCATTCTATTTCTAACCTTATCACAATTTACGTCATTTCTGATATTCATGTGAGAATCCTAATAATAACACAGGCCCACAAAAGAAAAAAAAGTGTCTGTGCAATTGACCAGACCTATATATTCTTGTGTATTTTTCGACGTTGAATCCGAATTTGCAATAAAAAAGTAGGGCTCAGCTACTTATTTATGGGGTTTTGCTCGAAAAACCGCATTTTTTACGGTTTTTTCATGGTTTTTTTTCAAATAAAAAGAAAATGGAGAGAAATTTTATGCTTTTGACTTCAGAATCGAATTCTACGGGGAAAAAATCGAAAACCATGTTTGGATTTTTTTTTTACAAAAATTCCAACCCACCATACGACTTAGATTAAGAACCTATGTATAGCGATATTCATGAACTCCATTTTAATATTTTTAGCTTCTTTCAAGAAGTGCCTTAGAGTTTTAATGGGTTAACCAATTGAGTTTGTAGAATTTTCGCTAATACTTCGCAACTACGATAGTGAGATGTTGGATACTAGATATTTTCTAGCGTGATGAACTTGAATTTTGCAATCATTAGATACTCTCTGCATTTTGGATAGTAGAATTAAACTATCTAAAGTTTATAACTTATATTGCTACTCAATAGCAGTAGTATCAAAAACCTGCTGCTACGAAGACTTTGGCCACGATGACAACTGCCATAAAAATGGGATGTGTAGAATGATTCGTCGGTCCAACTTTTCGTAGTAACGAAACCAGCGAAGGCGCGCTGTCTTGCAGGGGAGCGCTAAGATGTGAGAATGATGCCGTAGTGTGTCTGACGACGAGTTGACATTGTCCTCGTCAAAGTCAGGAAGCTCTTATACTTAGGCCTGGGGAGGTATGAGAGTTATAACCCCTAGGACGGCTGACTCACCTGCGATCGGGATAGGATTCTTAGCGTGTGGGTTTTAGATATAATTTATGGCACATCACAATTCCTCATCTTTATTTAACTCCGCTGGCACTTCTGGTAACAGATGCAATCATGGATGCACCGGTAATCCTGATAACTTTTGTTATGTATGTGTAAAATTTTTTGGGTCGAAAAACAAAAAAAAATAGCAGAAACAATAAATGATTTGTATAAAGTATGTTTTGACATTGAGATTCCACAGCAAGACAAAAGTTGGGTACCACACTTTGTATGTAACTCGTGTCATATAATGATAAGTCGAGTTACTGAAAATCAGGACAAGACGTCCCTGAATATCATGGCACCAACAAAATGGAAAGAACCAGAAAATGAAAACGATTGCTACTTTTGTACAACAGAAGTAGGGGGTTTAGCTTATAATAAGAAAAAAGAAGTACATTATTCCAGTCCTAAAACTGTTGAGTCTAGAAAAAATCCTTATAGAAGGTTTATAAAATGAAGAATCACGAGATAGTTTGACAACACGTTTAGATTCTCTGCATGTGGACGATCATTCGACAAATCAGATAAATGTTAAAGAAACTAAACCAAGCGATAACACATCATCCGAAGATCTAAGCGAATCCGACGAAGGTGAAGAAAATCCCGCTTCAGATGATGCTTGCTTGAAAATACATCTCTTATGATTAAAAATATTTAATTAGAAATTCAACTGTTTTCGGTTGAATTGCAGTCTTTATTTTGTTCAAAAATATGATCATTGCTAAATACACATTCAAATATTCCGGTAGATATTTGTCCACAATTAATAGAACTGTTTTGTAAGATGGCAGTCCTTTTGAATTGAAAATTCATCTTTTATGTTTATTATGTCATATATCTTGGTAAATATACATCTATCATGATTGGAAATCAATTTACTTGCTGAATATTCAATTTAAAATGTTGAAAATTCAACCATCCCGTTAAAAATTAAACTATTTTTGGTTTAACCATACAGTCTCTCATTTGGAAATTCAATCGTTTGGTTGGGCTCACATCTTTTATGATAGAAAATAACCTTTGGTGGTTAAAAATCCAATAATCCTGTTAGAATTATTTGTTTGGACCGTTAATGAGAATGCTTTGTTTGAAAGACGTACTTTTGGATAAAAAGTATTCAACTGTTTTGTTGAAAATGCAACTGTTTTGGTTGGATCCTAATATTTTCCGT
The DNA here is from genome assembly GCA_011762715.2 of Neuroterus valhalla. NCBI lineage: Eukaryota > Metazoa > Arthropoda > Insecta > Hymenoptera > Cynipidae > Neuroterus > Neuroterus valhalla. The sequence goes on along the minus strand of WSXT02203226.1, from coordinate 1,340 downwards.
TCTAAAACTCGACTGACAAGAAGATGAGTTGCAAAGAATTATTGGACAAGTTAATATTGGGAAATGCATTTCACATTCGAATTGAACGTGAAAAATTTCTCTGGAATTGAAGATCCTAAAACTAATAGCATCATTATGATTAAAATTTGACTCAATGCATATAACTGTTCGGTAATAATATGAATAAATGAGTGTAATAAACAATTTGTATTCAATGAATACTTATTTTATTCTAATCAAGTTATAGTATTCGCTACGGACGCGGGAGCATCAGCGTCTTAGCGCCTCTGTCGGCGGTATATGACAATTCTCGTTACATGAGTGTTCAATGTTTGCGTGAGATTTTTTTTCAAATTAAATATTTTCAGAATAATTACATCCGTGATTTGTGCCATGATATCAACAATGTACAAGAATATAACCCTAATATAATATGAGTTAAATACTTAACTTAATACATGCGCATATTATATACTATATTATATTATATATACCTAAATTGACAATACGCTTAACCGATCTCGATGGAATATTGTATACTGTGTAAGTAATTTGGTCGAACTTAAGAGATACGGCAATTTTTTATCTCGAATAATAATATTTATATTTTTTTTATTGAAAACTCAATGGTAATCATAGGGCAAAGAATTACAATTATTTGTAAGTTCTATAAGTTTCTACCTGATGGCGGTGAAAGTAAGTCGATTGACGATCACTTCAACACTCTACGTTATCCAGGTCAGGTAAGAAACCAATAGATGGCGTCAAGCGCGTAGCCAGGGGAAGGGGGGGTTTGGGGGTTCGAACTCCCCCCGAAATGTTAGAAATTTCTCATGGGTTCATAGACTCATTACGAACTTTGTTAACGAAAACATCACACATTGATGAAAACCCCTCCCCCGAAAAATTTTTCTGGCTACGCGTCTGGAGGAATGCAAACGTTGACTCATGTGACAAGGACTGATCTTTTACAATTTTGTAAAATTTTCCATTCATCGCCTTATCTTCATGTTGTTGTAGGAAGTTTTTGGCCTCCGCTTTCTAATTGAGAAGTCCGCGTTCGCCTTTACTGCGTGTGATGTTTAAGCGCGGAACAGACGAATTGATATGCAAGCTTTTCTTCATATGCATCATCTTGCGCGTAGTAATTTCAAGGGCCTTAAACTTGTCCTTCGTCCATGGAACCACTTCAAACGAATAGAGTAAAACTGGGACGGCAAGCATGTTAGTCGCAGATATCTTGTTCAACGGCGACAGGTTGGGCGACCAAATCCGTCGGAGCAGGTGTTTGTATCTGCTTTGGAGAACCTCCTTTACTGATGTTGTATCCTGAATGCGGC
>WSXT02203225.1:0-34015 GCA_011762715.2 Neuroterus valhalla | reverse complement strand
AACTAGAATTTTTTGTTTGGTTTTGCACAAGGAATTCGTATATACAAGGAATATGATGAGTTGAGGATCACCCTGTATATTCATAAAATTACTCGGATAAAATATAAGAATGTATCTCATCATAAAATAAAATGTGTTTATTTTTATTCCAAAAACATTCACAGAGATACAGAATTATGTTTTGGAGAAGACGCAATAATTGTTTAAGCAATTTCCTTATTTATTTTAAAAAATACATTATTCTGATATAGAATCTAGAATACTTTTAATAAATTGTTGTTGAAAAATTTATTTTTTGTTGCTATTTTTTTAACGCATTCATAGAACTGGTAAAGAACTAGTTTTTTTTAAGAAGAAAAAGAAATCCTATATGGGACATTCTTTCCCAAATCGAACAGATAATTGACCGACCTATTTTGGATTGAGCTAATACTTTCTTTATGGGTTCTCCGTCGAAAAAGAGAAGTAACGAATTTCAGGATTTTTTTTATTCTGAATTTTTTTTAGAAATAGGAAGGGTTGAATAATTGAGAATCTGAGTAAAGGCTGTTTTTCAAAATGCAGAACTCCTGTTTTATTGGAGCTAGAAACATTATTATTTTTTTAATTTGAAATCCAAAATATTATCAACAAATTCAAATTGTTATAAACTGTTAAAATTCTTTGATTCATTTTTACTAGTTTGACCCCATGAATTAAGTTCTTAGTATTTTTAGCATATTCTAGGTAAAATTTCCGATCGAAAACGATTTATTTTGAAACAGTGAAATTATTATTACTATCGGAAAAAATGTATTGTATCTAGCGGTGTCGAACGTGGTATACATTAAATAATCTTATTTCTCAGACAAGATAACTTCAATACAAATTCAAGAAATAAATCAACAATAAGAAGGAAAAGGAAAACATCTAATTGAAAATGTAGATTACTTCGTTAGGATTATTAGGATTATTATATAGATTTCTTAATCAAGAGAGACGAGTTTGATACATTTTTGAAAGAATAGATACGAATTTCTCAGAAGGTTGTTAAAGTTTCTAGAAGGTAGTTGAATTCTGAACCTAGAAAGGTAAATCCCAAACATAAAAGTTAAATGTCAATCTTGAAATTTAAATTTTTCTACCAGGAGAGATAAATATTTCCAATTTAGAAGGACAACTTAAATCCAAAATCATGAAATATTTACAAAACAGTATTGAATGATTAACGAAAGAGTCAATTATAAAATAACCGATCCAATCCAAATGAACAAACCGTCTATCCAAGAACCCTACAACAACCCTTTAAAAGTTTTAATTACCTTCTAGGAAATTCGTCCTTTTTCTTGAAAAAAATTTATTACTTTCAAAATTTGTTTTCTTGGATAAATGATTTGGAAATGCAACCACCCTCTAGAAGGTTTGATTACCTTTTAGAAAATCCGTCTTTTTTGTTGAAAAAAAAAATAATATTCTCAAAATTCATCTTTTTGGATAGACGATTTGTCCATTTGGACTGGATCAGTTTTTTTTATTGCAACTTTTGTTAATCTTTCAATACTGTTTTGTAAATATTACATGATTTTGAATTAGGTTTTCCTTCTAGATTGGAAACGTTCATCTCTCCTGGTAGAAAATTTAAATTTCAAGGAAGGAAATAAACTTTTTTTCTAGGTTGAGAATTTACCTACCTTCTAGAAACTTTAACTACCTTCTAGAAATTGGTCTCTTTTCTTCCAATAATGGAAAATTTTATAAATTCGTCTTCATGGATAGACTTTCAGTTTGATATTCCAACTGTATTCTAACAAACTGGTCTCTCTTGATTAATGCATCTTTATTATAATCCTAATAATCCTAATAAAGTAATCTACATTTTTAATAATGATGTTTTTCTTTTCCTTCTTATTTTTTATTTATTCCGTGTATTTTTAATAAAGTTATCTTGTCTAACAAATAAGGTTATTGATATCTAATATAATTTTATTTTTAGATATAAAATTATTAGAAATATTGAATTTTTTCAAAATAAATATATATAATAATGAAATAAATATTTGATTGAAAAATATATAATAATCATTCTTATCTAAGAGAGAAACGATATCAAAGAAGAAAATCGGCCGTGGAATGTGATACGCGCGCCGGTGTGAGGTGCCGCGCTCGACACCGCTAGATAAATTGAATTTTTTCCGATAGTAATAATGATTTCACTATTTTGAAATAAATCGTTTGCGATCAGAAATTTTACACAGAATACGATAAAAATACTAAGAACTCAATTTATGGGGGTCAAACTAGTTGAAAATCAATTTTGAAATATTAATTGTTTATAACAATTTTAATTTGTTAATAATATTTTCAGGATGATCATTTCAATAAAGCTCGTTCTCTCACCTGTAAAATTAAAGAATAATAATGTCTCTAGCTCAAATAGAACAGGAGTTATGCATTTTTAAATAATAGTCTTCACTCAAATTATCAATTTTTCAACCCTTCATGTTTCTCAAAAAATTGCAAAATAAAATAAAGTCCTTAAATACGTATCTTCTCTTTTCCGATAAAGAACCCGTTATAATAATAGTGTGAAATAAAAAAAAAAAAAAGATTATGAATATAAAATTCTTGACTAAATTACGTAGATCGAAATACAACTTCTTAATTTGAAAATACCATAAAATAAAACGCCTTACTTTTTTCAGGAACATTTTTCAGCCGTTTAGCGTCTAGAGAAGGAAGGTAGTTCGAATCCCCGCAGCGTGCGTTCTGATTTTTCAAAACGTGAAAAATGTGCGATTAGTATTAGCAGTGATTATGTGTGTTAATTACGTTAATATAAATATATGAATTAAAGATAATGATATTAAAAATGTAAATATGATTTTTTTTTATTACCATAAGTGGCTGCCTTGACAGTCTATGAACCGACAGGTTCGACGGGTTACAAATTTACCTGCAAATGTTTTTTTGATGTAGTCTAGATATGCTTTATTGATCCGTGCCAGGAATTTTTTTTTCTATGGAAAAGAGGGAGGATTGTCAAAAGGGAGTACAATAAGAAAAAACGGGAGAACGAGGAAACGTTAAACTAGAACAGGTAGAAGGAAAAGAACAGATATGAAGAAGAGTTAAAGAAAGAAGTAGAGGGAGAAAAGCTATGTGGGTAATAAATAGAAAAAGAGGGCTAAGGAAGGAAGTAAATATGGATATACAAAGGATATACAATAAAGTGACAGAAGAGAATGGAATAGAGAATGAAACTCTTAATTATGGGAAGGGAAGAAGTAGGAGAAGAGATGGAGAGAACTTGTAACTTAGTATGAAGAGGTAAGAGTTACCTTGACGTATAAGATCTGTGCGGAAGTGCTAAGGAATGGGTTAGAAAATCAGGAAGAAAAAACAGGAAGTATACCACACAACCAGAGGAGCTTTGGGAAAGGAATAGGAACAGCTGATACCATTTACATCATATTTATCTCGTAAGGTGGAACTTGGGGCGGGAAAGAGAGAAACTAGTAGCCTTTTTCGTTAACTTCAAAGCAGCTTTTGACGCAGTGAATCGGTGGATGTTGTGCCAAGCAGTGAAAGGAAGAGGAGTAGATAAGGAACTGATCAGAAGTATGAAGAAAAGGGGACTCAGGCAAGATTGCCCGTTGAGCCCGCTACTGATTAGTACAATGTTAGCAGACCTTCTTATAAGCAACATAGCTGACTCAAAAGGACCAACACTACTCCTTAATAACTTGAAACTATTTTTAATACTTGGAAGCTCTCTGTGACTAATTTCAAACAACTTTTACTACTTGATATACATTGTGCCTAGAGGTTGGAACAATCTACAATACCCGTAAATGTTTTTGAACAAAGTGTGCTAATTTATATTGTCTCCAAATGACTCAGACTCCTTTACGCTCCTCTTATATCTTACCTAAAATAATGAAAACATTTTTCAAATAGTATGATCCAATCTTGATACAGGATCCATTAAATAGGACACGAAATTTGGAAATTGAATCACTGCTGCGTCCAGTAAAGCGTAGGCGTTAAAGGGTGATTTTGGGATAGCCTCGGCAGTTCGATCAATTTTCATAGTCATTATCGGCTGTCGATACGACCGTGTTATACGCCCACGCATATTTGAACACTATCGATGGAAGGGAAAATTATTATAAGCTACTGGTTATCACATCAAACTGTTGGCGTTTAAACGTGTAATTTCTGAAGAATCCGTTTTCTGTTTGAACTATCTGAAAATATTTATCTGCTACCTATCACTCCATGTGAATAAATCAATTTGTATTGACTGATTATTTTACCACCCTCTTCATGTCCAATTATTTTTCAGTCTATTCGGCAATCGAAGTCCCTTATTCCTATGGAAAGATCTGACAGAAACCACGGTGTAGAAGAAGGAAGCAGGGATACGTATAAGAGCAGTATAGAAGTAATTGCGTGTTATTTAGAAACAGGAAAAACTTGATTCCATTTATCAACATAACATGAATTCACTAGAGACGCAACATATTCTGTACATAGACACTTGAATTGAGTCGTTGTGCAGAGTAAACATACTCAAGGTTGAACTTACAACAATATAAAAGTGAGACCTGATAAAAATAATACACAGCAGAAGAAGGTACAGCCTGTTTCTGTATTCTACAGCTCTTTATATTCCCCCCCCCCTTCGAGTCTCATTTATTCATTCTATCCATTCCTTCTTTGGTTTGCCTCTGGGTACGCGACCGTTCACCCAACCTAGATACACTTGCTTCGTCAATCGTTCTTCGTCCATTCTCTCAACGTGACTGAACCATCTCAGCGAATTTCTTTTATTCATGTCGAACAGTGTTTCTTCTGCATCACATTCTTCCAGGACAAACTTTATACTCCATTTGCCCTTTTCTCAATATGTCCAGGTCTCGCTACCGTACGGGACAGTTGGTTCTAGCACAGAATTATATACCGCAATTTTAGCTTGATTTGTTACATTTTCGCTTCTAGTAATAGCCCATACACTGCTTTTTGTTTTGAAAAAAAAATTATTTAGAGGTGCCGCAAGGCCGGTGAAGTTTAACACGTATTTCCCATAAGAAAAAAAGACATCTTTGTAAATTTTATTCAGGAATCTCAATTTAGATAAATCGAGTTCGAAATTCACCATTCCTCTTCACGATTCGTCACAGAATGCGAATAAAATATTACTTTCCAAATATCACCCCCATGAGTCTGTTTTATAGGATCCCAAAAAATTTGTATAATTTTTATTTTCAACGTTTCAGTTAGGGCGAGGTAATCAAATACAAAATTGCGGCTTCTTCTGGAATTTACAACTTCTTGACCCTTTTTTGCTTGATGTGGGTAATTATTTAGTTTGATATAGCAAAAACAATTGTTTAAACGAATTATTATTGTTTATACCTGTCTTTTCTTAGACTTGTGCTAAAAAGTTGCGGTTTTTTTCTAAGTTGCTGAAACCAATAATAAACTGTTTAAACAATTTGAATAAACATCTAATTATCAGTATAAAGTAGTATTTTATATATTTGAAACAATCTGCGTTAAAAAAAAATCGTGAAAAAATCACAGTTAGCGCCAAAAACACGAAAAACTCATTTCTTCACTTATGGGGATTCCTGGGACCCTATAAAACAGACTCATGGGGGTAATATTTGATAAGTAATATTTTATTTGCATTTTGTGATTGATTGTAAAGGGAAATGGTGAATCTGGAACTCAATTAACCTAATATTGAGAATTCAGAATAAAAATGTACAAAAACTTCTTTTTTTCCTTATCGAAAATACGTGTTAAACTCCATGGGGCTGGCGCCACCTCTAAATATTATTCTTTTTCAACAACAAAATTTTTTTTCTTTTGTGGAATTGAACAAATTTCTGAGCGTTTTGCATAAAAATTCGAAAAAAAAATTTCTAATGCAATCTTGGACCACCCTAATGCAACTTCGTAATTCTTGTTTCCTGATCCTGTCTTCTCATTTTCTTTGCAATGCTCTAAATAGGCATTCAACTCTTCACGATATACTATTTGTTCTCCTGATTTATGAAAATTATCTATTCTTACTCGCGTCATTTTGGATTTCCTTAAGTCTCTCATCCGCTTCAACATAATCGATCATACTATGTTTCCGCCTCTGCTACAAATATATGTGTGTATCATTTTATACCCTAAATAATTGTTTATAGCATGCATACCTTTTTCTTAAGCATAAACTCATCAATGATACCCCACCACCGTTTGTCTTTGCTTCTCTGAAATGATTGAGTACTCTACGGGTACCTTTGTGTTGCACACCAACCCAACCATTCATGTTTGCAAGTGAGACTCAAAGAGACGAATCCTTAACCAGAGAACATAGACCTTCGCCAAAGCAATCAGTTTTTCATCCCAAAAATATGTATTTTCAACGAAGAAGTTTATTTTCAATAAACAATTGAGTAATTTTTTCTTGGGATATTGGAAGTCGCGTTAGATGAAGTGATATTTTGAACGATTGAACTAATTCGATTAACAGAGACTCCATCAGGTGTTCCAATCGGATAAACAGGAAGATTAGAATCACTCGGATTAAGTTAAAAGTGGTTCCTGTAACATTGAGGCTCTGCAGTTTTTCTGGCACTCGACCAACTTTTTCAGTGTTTTCTTTACCCAACCCTCAGGCTTTCTTCGGAACCCTCTAGCTTCCTGCGTAACACCGACTAGCATACAATGAAACCCAGACTGGTGCCTGCCCTCATATAGGATACTCAAATGCGGTGAGCCAAGTGCTTCCGAAAGAGTGGCCAATCATTGGAAACCAATATAGACGCAAACCAACCTCACATATGTATGCAGATCCAAAAATTTACTTCAGAATATACACTGAACCAATGAAAGCGAAAGCTACTACTCTAATACAAGACCACTCTGAGAATGTTCCGATTCCCCAGCCCAGTGTATCCGAGAATTGATATTCATTTAAACTAGCTTGAATTAAACCAGAGCCCTAATCAAGCCTAATTGACTTTCGACTTGATACCAGACGTACAATTTTGAATAAGACTGGCGAGCAGATTTGTTCGCTCTTCAAATGAAGTCAATTTTCACGAGATCTTGAAAAGAAAATTTCAATATATGATTCCAGAATCTGATAAGGATCACTTTTTTGTAATGCTCAAAAGTAAGAATCAATTATTCCTTCAGAATCTGAATTTTTCAGAATAGGTTCCTAATTGTTCATACTTAGACCTTGTAATTTGCGAAGAATACTCAGTATTTATTCATCCGGGAAACATGCAAAAATGTTAAACAAATTGCATTTACAAAAAAAGGTATCTCCGAAATGAAATTCCTTCCTATTCAATTTTGCAATACACTCTAGAGATTATCTCACAAAAATTTTAGAGTGGACTGTCAATAAGTTTTTGAGATATGACAAATAATGTAGGACCGTGTTACTTTGAGCGCGAGCTGCTGCATCGTCTTACCCAGTCTGCCACGAGCATGCGAAGCCGAGTACGTTGACTAACGTTTTCGTGGATATTCTCCCAAATGCTTCCAGTCAATCAACTTTGAATGAGAGTGAGCTACAAATTTTACAAATTCTGTTAAATAAATTATATTTACCAAATTCGTTTTATGCATAAGCAATGTTTTTTCGGAATGAAATTTGTAGGGAATATGTATATGACTGTCTAGAAAGTGACAGAGATTTTAAAGTTTTGATATCTTATCCCATTAATTCAAAACTTTTGCGAATCCGGTAGAGCATTCCTCATTCATTCTTTCATCTTGAATGAGCAGGCAACTTGTTACAAAATTGTAAAAAAAAATTGCAAGATGAGCAATGTCTTGTTATTCGTGATTTTGCCGAAAATTATGCGTTTGTAAAGGGAATACCAAAGTTACATCACGAAATAGAACAGAAAATTTATATCTGAGGAGGTCATGATTTCGTGAAAAAATTTCAAATAATAGTGAAAATAATAATGAAAATCTTAAGTGACAACTTTTGATTTCACTTTGCTATATAGAAATTTTTTCCTTCGAAATACTACAGCTTACACGAATTATTGTTCATTCGATAATATTAAAAACATTGCTTATGCATTAAACGAATTTGGTAAACCTAATTTATTCAACAGAATTTGCAAAAAAAACTGTAGCTGACTCTCATTCGAAATTGATTAACTGGAAATCTTTGGGAAAATATCCACCAAAACGTAAAACAACGTACTCGACTTCGCATGCTCGTGGCAGACTGGGTAAGACGATGCAGCAGCTCGCGCTCAAAGTAACACGGTCCTACATTATTTGTCATATCTCAAAAACTTATTTTTTGTCCACTTTAAAACTTTTATGAGAAACTCTCTAAAGTATATTGCAAAATTACATAGGAAAAAATTCTATTTCGGAGATACCTTTTTTTGTAAATGCAATTTGTTCAACATTTTTGCATGTTTTCTGGATGAATAAGTACTAACTATTTTTCGTAAATTACAAAGTCAAAGTATGAACAATTATGAACATATTCTGAAAAATTCAAATTCTAATGAGTAATTGATTCTCACTTTTGAGCATTTCAAAAAAGTGGTGAAATCGCGAAGAATATAATTCTGAGCGAATTTAAATTTTTGTGGTAAATCTGTCGTGAAATGATCCATAGGATACATAATTTCATAGGTCTGGATGATTATATAAAGAGAGGGACCTGAAATTATATCATTTCTAATTCAGATGTTTAAAAATTGAATAGTTTCGGATAAAAACGTTTGAAAATAAATCACTCGGAATTCAAGGAAATTCGAATTGTATCATTTTTAATCAAGAGCAATCAAAATTGAATAGTTAAACAATGGCGATTCCGGAACTCCTGTCTTTTTCAATTTTTCTTGGAATTAAAATTTGTCAATTTAGGATTAAAAAACTAGACCCAAACTTTCAATTCAAAGCCTCTGATATTCTAGAACGGATAAAAATTAAATTTAAATTACAAATTTGAAAAAATTCAATCTGATCAAACGGAATTTTCTAAATTGAAACATTCGAAAATGGTCGAATCCACCCTGAAACATTGTTATTAACAGTTGTGAAAAGAAAAGATTGTGAAAGTAGGATTTAAGTGACTTTTCTTACACGTGTCACAGTTATCCTAATGACAAAAAATCTGGAATCAATGACACACTTCCGAATTTAATTGAAAATTTTTCTCCAAGCAAGTTTTTGTGAATTGGAGATGAATGAAATTGAAATATTATTGAAAAAATTCTAAATAGTGTAATTTGTAAGAGGAAAGTTTGAAACTGAAAAAATTTTCATACATACATAATAAAAATTCGTATGCGAGTTCATATTTGTTTACTTAGTTTACATGAAAAAGTTGTCCACCCACTTACTGTTATTGTTAATAAATTTGAACTTTTCAGACAATGCTTATTTATTGAATATTTTTCAACTTATTTTATTTATTTTGTCATTTACATATCTATTTATATTATTACCACAATTTATTTCACTCTAAAATAATAACAAATTATTGGACTTACATCGTCAGATGGATGTTCACGCGCAGAAATTGTTTTTCCGCTAAGCGTCACATATTCCTCACCGCGCATTTTGGACCGGCTTCGCGCTTCACTTTTACGCGGCATACTCTGTCAATTTCAGCTCTACAAAGAAACCAAAATAACCGAAATATTTGTGAGGTTTTGCTCTACAGCGTTCTATTTGCTCCTTTTTGAAAATTTGGTTAACTCACCGATAAATGAGACGAAATAGCTACGGCGGTTCTCGACATCGACCGGTTTATCGATCAAAATTTACACATAACCAGCTATTTTGGATGAAAAAGCAAAGAGGGGGAGAATTTTGAACATTTTTGTGACCTTTTTTCCAAGGCTCAAAAATTGTAAGTACAATTTCTCTAGCACGTAAAAAGTAAAACCATTTATCTCCTTTTATTTTTACATACGAGCTGACACTCAACACTAACACTTATTTATTCAAATTTCTGATCACTTATTTATTGTAATATTATTGCATTTCAAATTAATAATATTATCACAGCGATCAAAACATACAAGCTTATGTCAACACGCTATATCTACGGTTGAACTGGGTTGGAACAGGGCCGATGAGCGCTCTCTGTCGGAATTTTTCGGCGCTACTGAAAGCCAGTGATACATTCGCGGATGCGTACTATGCAAAAACTCAAGATTAAGATGGAGCTTGTTTTGTTAGGGCAGTAAAAATTGTACAACAAGAAATTTGTAAGCGTATTTATATAATAACATAAAATATATTCCTCATTTGCGCGATAAACTCTTTATAACTTGCATATTCGTGATTTCAAAATACTGACACGTAGCGTTCGAGATTTGTTGGTTAATATTTACTCCAGACCTGAATTTCACTATAGCTATGATCTCTTTTTGATTATGTTATATGATTGATGTATTCCATCGTAACTGATGTGCAAAAATTATCACACAATTATTTTCAATTTTTTTTATATTATGAGATAGATAGCATTTATATTTCTTCCAGAAAAATTGCCATATTTGTTGATTAAGGAAATTCCTATAACAAGCTTGACATTTAATTAAAGTTTTCTTGTTTCTCGAATGAGAAAATAAATCAGTTGTGTTTTAGAAGTTTCGCTGTAGTCAATTACTGAAATGAAGTAAAGCGAGTCATACGGCCATACATACGGTCCTGAGTATTAAGGTCAGCGTGATCCTTCGTCGCTTTAAACCTGGTTCGAACTGGATTTTAACTGCTTCCATTGTAGAGCCAACAACACCCGATACCGGCCCTATAACGAGAGATGAGTGTGATTGTAATATTTTTTATTTGTAATAATTTGCAAATGCCCTGAGATAGTAATAAAACGCAATACTGATTATGAAGAGAGTGAGATTAAATGTTAAATGTAGTTGAAAATTGATCCATCATTAGCGAAGGCTTCAAGAATTCAAATTCAAAAGGACGACTATGCATACCAAATATTAATAAACAAAATTAGTATTTTTTCTTAACAATCACAAAAAGCTGCCATCCAGTTAGGGAAAATTTATCCATCTCTCTCAGAAGGATTATATAAGTTGTTGGAAGTTTTAGAGAAATTATTCTTACCTTCACCGAGAAAGACTAGAATGCAGAAACAGCAAATCGAGAGACTGTGGATGATAAACTTAATTTGGAACTTTCTCTCTTCCAGGAAGGCATCGGTTCCTTAAAAGTTGTTCCTGGAGGAATCGAGTTGAGGGGTCAAGCTGCCATTCTAGACGCCTTGATAGCATCCAGCGTAAGGTCGAGGAGAGGCAAAAATTTAGTCCTGGAATCCTGGGGAAACTTCACAGCTTCCGCAAGGTCACACGATGGCCGAGTTCTTGCAAGATTCACACTCAGTAAGAATAAATATACTAGTATTACTTACAAAACCTTCGAAAATTCCTCTATCGATCAATTTTTATCCAAACAACCTTCATCCATTGTATAACTGATATTATATGAAAAGTTGACTTCAAGTTCACATTTTCCACTCAGCAAGAATATGGAAATGAAAGGATTTGGTTTTATCATTCTTTTCCGATTCTACTTTTGTAATGATGATTACTCTCAGGCAGCTGAAGAAACCGCGTATACACTTGATTTTCAACAAGAAATCTCAACAGACAGAAATTCAAAAACAGCTATTCGACTTTGTTTCCTGATGTATCTGGTCTTTCTTGACAAATCAATAGCTTACTTTGGAAATACAAAATTAAATTCATTAATAAGGCTTTGAAAAGCAGCGACCTCATATTTGGATGCACTCAACATCCTTTTCTAAAATAAAAAATAAATGGAGTAGAATACAATCCTTTCTCCAATCATTTGGAACTTAACCGTTCACAGCACACATGTCCATGAGTTCACTCAGCTACACAAAAAATTATCAGTCACCATCAGCAATCTCATTTCTGACCATTTCTGTGCTATTACTTCCTTTCCTAGTCTTTATAATCCATTGCCTGAATAGTTTCTTATTTATACTTGATTTTTTAACTGGTATTTCTGCTTTCCCGTTCTTCTTCCTATGCCTCGCGTATCTCATTATTCCACCAAGCATCCCCAGTATTTATTTCTGCAGTTGCAGTACTACAGACCTTTCGCGCACTCTTGAAGTGTTTCCTGTATCATTATCCACACTATCTCTACATTTATGTTGCCCAATTTCATTTGCTAGTCTTTTTATCGATGACATAAATATGTATTCAAGTTACCACGGTATACCTTTTGTACTTCTGAATTCTGTAGATTCTTCGTTTTAACTCGCGTCTTCTTTAACTGAAAATAAATTATTACTTCCCTCCATCCTTGACCAAGGTTAAGTTTTGAAACTACGACTAAGTGATCCGTTTTTCTAATAAACATGATCCTTCCTGAGAATTAGGTAATCAACTTTTCCTTCTTACTGTTTGATTCTGATTTCCAAAACAAACCAGTACCCTCTCTTTACATTCGCACTGAAAAGTGACCCAGCCACTCATATCTTCGAGTGGGATGATCCTTTTCTCAGCGTCGCAAGTATATAGGGTATCATTTGGTTCTTCATTTTTCTATGCTTCCGTTACACATAAAATATCTGTCCTTTCTATCGAAGATCGGCTGAAATATCAAGATGACAACTTTGGTCCGACTTCATTTAGCTATTTTTTTAATATAAGTACAGTCATTGCAAATCCCTATTGGATCGGCACATTGTTTACGAAAATTATTTTGCAACGTTTGCTTTCATTGCCTCAAGAAAATTTCAAACAGTTGCAAACTGAAATTAGTCATTATAAACTCAGTTTTTGCCTCTTTTAAATTTGCAAAAAACTCTTGATGCCACCATAATTGAAAAATATGAATTCCATCATTCTTTTCCGGCGAAAATATCTAAAGTTTCGCAAAATAGAGTTTCTGATTTATTCTATAAGGAAGAGTTTATCATCAAATTTGCAAAACTGTATACTCAATACAAGACAATGTTTTTGAAATTGTTATTGGAATATTAATGATTCGGCTCCTGAAATTTCTGTGAAAATTCTTAAGGTAACAATACTGTTAACGTAATTTGGATTGCAAATAAACAAATAAGTATTTTTATAAAAGTACCGAAAATTTTAAACATTTTGAAAATCGTTCTGAGTGCCAATTAAGTTGTCAATAATATCATATTTGATTTCAAAACTATAAATCACATTGAAGTATTAAGATTGTTTGAATATTCTCAATTTCTCAGCGTTGGAACAAAATCATAATATTAATAATAATAATCAAAATATTTTAACCTAAAAATTTTGTTCAATGAATGAAATAATTGCGATCTTTATTGAGATTATCAAGTGCTAAGTTGGTCGTTGGGGCTAAGGCATGAGCTCTGGACCCACTCCGTCTATTTGCGCGTCCGATTCTCGATGTCCGACTTGTCTTTTTGGTTATTGATGGGAAATGCTCATTCATTTCAGTTTTGAATAAAAATTATAAAAAATATAATATTTATTGATTATTCGATCATTTAGCTTACTGAAACTCTGTTTCTCGTATCTTTATTATCTCTCGCTTGGAAAATTGTACATTTTTTTCTAAATTCTGCATTCTGCAGTAGTTTCTAGTATTTATATTTTTATATTAATTTTCAGGAACAGAGTGTTTCAAGTTATTATTCCAATGTTAAATAATAAATCAAAATGTTTTCTGCAAAATACAAAATAAGGAACACATAAGTAATCGTCAATCACCTTTGATACATTAATTAACTTACATCAACATTCAGTTTGTAAAATTGTCATTTATATCATCAGGATTATGTATTATCGCAAGAACCACATTGAAACTCGTCCTAAAAGCAAGGGAAACTACATCCACTGATATTTTGTATTTAACATTGAAATTTCAATTTGAAACACTTTGTTCCTATTTGGAATTAATCACATGAATACTAGAAACTATTACAGAATAGAGAATGTAAAAGAAATGTACAAATTTCCAAGTGAAAGATAATCAAAACACGGCAAAAAAAGTTTTCATAAAAACAAAGAATGAATAATCATTATGTTTCATAATTTAATAAATATAATCAAAAATGGAATGAAAAAGCATGCTCTCATGAAGAACCAAAAAAAAGGACGGGTGGCAAGAATTCACAGCGCGAACTTGCGACTATCAGCCAAGCGCTCTACCAGGTGAGCTACCTTAAGCTCGAAAACACTTTTACGTCGGCTCTATGATTCTCCGCTCGCAATTCTTCGGAAGCATTTTTCTTGAAAATGGCCCGAAATCGCGCCTTCTTGATTTTTTTTCAGAAAATGTCTAATAGTTCCCTTTCAAGATTTCTTCTATTTGTCATAGATTTCTTCGAGAAAAAGTGTACAATGTTTATGGCTGGGAATTAAAAGGTGCTTTTTTGATAGCAGAAAGGAATTATTTGAGGGATTATTTTTAATTAATTGGCAATTTCGACTGGTCTTTTACACAGTTCAAATTTTGGATCTGTTAGAATTATTCGGAAGAATTTGAAAATATTCATTTAAGTCCTTTTCGAATTTTTGAGTGCAATATAATACGAAATATATTTCAATCAGATCAAAATTCATGATCCTAAAATATCTTTGAACAAGTTTGTCTTTAAGAATTTAGACTCTATACTCTCGAAATTGTATTTACATTCAATAATAGGCTGCTCGTTGTACCGGGTAATGGCCAGGAATTTTGAAGAGACGAGAAAACCGATAAATGAAAGTGGTTTTATCTGAAATATAAAAAATTTTATATCACATGGTATTGACATTTCAATCAAAATTTCAGCTAAGAATTGATTTCCTGTCTAAAAATGAATCTTTTGAAACTAATTATCAGTTTTTAACTAAATTGTTCAATCTTCAACCATGCAGATGAATTCTCTACCAAAAAATTGAATCCTGAACAAAACATTTGATTTCATAATGAAAAGGTTCATTTGTAATCAAATACTTCAACTTTTACTCGGAATAACCTACATTAAATAAGAACATATGACTTTTCCGAACAAGTTTAATCTGATACGAAGAATTCGTTTTCATTTTGTCAATATTTGTGGACCTTTTTATTTTGCAAATAAAAATTTCAAATGTAAATGAAGTAATTGATCAGATATGCTTGATTAATAAGTTCTAGGAACATTGCATTTTTCATTATTGAGTCTTCAAATTTTTTGAGCGTTCAGATGGTCGTGAAAGTTAAGGCTTTGGACCCACTCCGTCTGGTCGCGTGTTCGATTCCCGCTCCGCACTCTAGAAGAGCTTCGTCGGTCCACGGAAAATCGAGAGCCCGGTAACCTCAGAGTTCTCTAAGTTCCCTGAAAGCTGAGTAGCTGTTGCTCTTGTTGGTTCGGAACCCACCTCGAACCAACCTCATGGAAGAGGGGAAAAAAATTCCAACCTTAAATGATACATGATTCGATTGAAAATGAGTTTAATTTCCACTTTTCCAAAATGTTTCAAGTCCATTTGTCAATTTTTCCAATTATGAGATCATTCATTTTACAAGGCGGAGTTGCAGAATCTTTTACTCTAGAATTTTCAAGTTTAGATTTTTTTATGGTGCATTTTCAAAATACAGCATTTTTAAATGTAGTTCTAGGACAGCGGTGTCCAACGCGTGAGCAACGGTATCACTCGTCAATCCCCTCTCTTGCCACCTTCGATGCGTTCATGCGGTGAGCGGGATGTAAAAAGGGGTCCTCGGCGACCGGGCTGTGTAAACATTGCACGCAAGTAGGCCTGGTCAGGCATAGTCAGACATAGCCCGTGGCGGAACGAGAGGAGAATTCTCGATGAAGCTCTTGGAGAGGGAGAAGAAAATAGAAGCCCACCAACCTTGCGTTGGACAGCCCTGTTCTAGGAGCTCGAACATTTTAAAATGTATAGCCGAACAAGTCCAATCAAAAATTGCTTTCATCGGAAGTAAATTTTTTATAACCAAATCTCCTCTGACCAAATCAATATTTGATTAGACGTATTAAGTACTCTATTCCTTTGATCGAAGTAATCTCTGTCTTCCAGTGCATTCGACCGAAAAGTAACCCTAAATTTTAAATATATTTTTATCGAAATGAATGCAGATTTACTATAATGCGAAGGACCAATTGAAGCCATTTGATGTTTTACCTATAACTAATAAAAGGTCGAAACTGAGAAAGAATAAGTCTTAAAAATTTACGGTTTGAATTACAGATGAGGATAGCGTGGATTGTGTATCGAGGGGATTCCGAATAACAGACCCCCGAGGAGGACTTTTGTTTTCCGCGGATAGAGAACGAGTCGTTGTTGGAGCGGAGACGCTGAAGGTAACCGGCCTCGGAGGTGCAATCTTCAAAGGGAGCGTACAGACGCCTCTGGTCACTGCAGAGTCGGGACAAAATCTCAGGTAAATAGGAGCCAGTTTCAATGTAATTCAATATAATACAAAATGTACAGTTTCAAATAAAAATTGAAAAAAAGACCGATTTCAATTGAATTTCAAACCCAATATGCAAACTTTTACAATGTGACAAATTATCCACTATTCAAGGAAGATCAGACTTCAAAAGTAATTCCAAAAATGAATTGTGCCAGTGTCACACCTTTCACGAGGGTTCGTTACCAATGCTCAATTGAGCGTACGGATTGCAGAACGACCTTAGCGCGTGAACTCAGCCAGTCTAGTAGGCAAGAGAGGGTACAACACGTTGCTACGGATCGAGTCGATTGGACGGATAGTTCAAGAACTGACTTTCGACAAATCAACTTGGCTGGTAACAACGCGTTATCCCCTCTCTTGGTTACTAGACTGGCTTACTCCACGCGGTTAGGTCGTTTTGCAATCCGTACGCTCAATTCAGTACCAAATATACTCTGAAAACTCACCTTAAACTGCAGGTCCCCTCAAAAGAGGATACAAACCTCCTGAGTAAGAGGCTCCATGTTAAGTGGTCTATGCTTGGGGGTCTTTATTCGACTTTGAGTAGAGTTAAAAAAGAGTTCGCGATTTCCTTGTTAGGGAGCCCTATGACGAGGAAACTGTCGCTGGCTAGCAAGACTGCTGGACGGCACAGTAGTTGAGGCTCACTTTGTGTTGCAAAGAGGCCCGCGTCTTCTGCTCTGACGTATTGTATGCCTCCAGCCCGACTAAGGAAGACGTCGCACACTGGGGACGTAGCGAGAATTTCGTTCAAAACCACCTACAGGTCGCGAATCTTGACCAAATCGAATAAAATTTATTCAGAAATGTTTTTAATTAAATTTCAAAGGGACTAACAAAGCCGAATGTTAAAAAGTAATGTAATTAAACTTTTTAAACAAAATATGGTGTGATAATAAGCTTTCGAGTCATGAACTAGTTAAATCATATAGAATTTAAGGAGTTTGAGGCATGACTGATTCTAAATTTGCTATTCGTTTTGCGAAATAAATTTGTTCAAACAATTTGTTTTGATAAATTCTTGCTTACCTCAATTTTTTGGCAAAATAAATTCTAAAATCTAATTTCACTGGAAAATTGATGTCCGAAGCAGTATATTTTATATATTTGAATGCAATATGTTGCAACCATAATGACTCAATAATTAATTCTGCATAATCTATATCAAATCTGTGAAAAACTTTAAACGTCCAAAGGAAATCAATAATAATACAAATGCAACATATGTTAAATTAAGTGCTATCTCGTGCACCAATTTCAAGTTCGCCTCTAGTTTTTTCAAAAAAATTTGTTGGAATGAATTCTTTTTCCTAGAATAATTTTGTGTTCATAACAAATCGTATTTTGAATAAGAACTATCTTTGAATCTCATTGTATATAAACAAATGTGTTCTTCGTATTAATTGAGTTATTTTGGATTATTCTGTTTGAAATATTAAATTATTCGAAAAATTTTTGGATTTAATAGTTCGGATGTTTTTACTATTCGGTCACTCATTGTGTAAAAGTTCCTTGTATTTTGAATAAAATCTGAAAGAAATATTTTTTATCTTAAATTTTTTTTTGGTGATTTTTTCATGTAATGATTTCTTCTCCATCGTATTCATTTCATCAATTCTTACATCTAAAAGTTATAAATGAGGGGCTTCGAACTCCAAATCATTTTGTTTTCATTATCCTTCAATCAGCATATCTTTTGCTGCTTAATCGGTTTGAAGTTTTGTATTTTTAATTTTGTATCTCATGAAAGAAGAAGGAAGTAGGGATTCATAAATTCAATCAGTTTTTGTATCAGTTCTGCTACACTTCCGCCTATTGAATTTCCTGTAATGTTCAAGGTCTTTATTACGTGATTCCTTTGAATCCTGAGATAGTTAACCAAGTGGTATTAGTAGTCGTTCGGTTTAGGGTTCATTAGTTTTGGGTTTATGGATTAAGGGTTTATGAGTTTTAGGGTAATGTGTTCAGAGTTTATGGGTTTAGGTTCTATGGGTTTATTGGTTTAGGGTTTATTAGTTTAGGAATTTTGGGTTAAGGGTTGATAGTTTCAGGGTTTATGGGATGAGGGTTTATAAGTTGAGGGTTTATGGTTAAGGGTTTTAGGAGTATATGGGTTTAGGTTTCATGGTTTAAGGGTTGATGGGTTCAGGGTTTATAGGTGAAGGGTTCATGGGCGGAGGGCTTTATGGCTTTAGGGTTCATGGGTTGAGGGTTTATGGGTTTAGGGTTCTATTTAGGGTTTATGGATGAAGGTTTAACGGTGTATTGTTTATGGGTTGAGGGTTTATGGTTAAGGGTTTTAGGAGTATATGGGTTTAGGTTTCATGGTTTAAGGGTTGATGGGTTCAGGGTTTATAGGTGAAGGGTTCATGGGCGGAGGGCTTTATGGCTTTAGGGTTCATGGGTTGAGGGTTTATGGGTTTAGGGTTCTATTTAGGGTTTATGGATGAAGGTTTAACGGGTTATTGTTTATGGGTTGAGGGTTTATGGGTTTATGGATGAAGTGCTTATGGCTTCAGGGTTTATGGGTTTATGGATTGAGAGTTTACGGTTTGAGGGTTCATGGGTTAAGGTTCTATGGATTTATGGGTTCGGGGTTTATGGGTTTAGGTTCTGTGGGTTTACGGGCTTAGGGTTCGTGGTTGATGGCTTTTTGGTTTATGGATTTCGGGCTTATGGGTTTTGGGTTTATGGTTTGAGGATTCATGGGCTAAGGTTTTACGGGTTTAGTGTTTATTGGTCCAGGGTTTAGGGTTTATGGGTTAAGGTTTTATGGGTTATGGGTTAAGGGTGTATGGGTTTAGGTGCTATGGATTTAGTGTTTATGGGTTTGGTGTTTATGGGTTCAGTGTTTATGGGTTTGGTTTTTATGGGTTAAGGGTTATGGGTTTAGGTTTTATGGGTTTATGGTTCTAGGGTTTGTTGGTTATGGGTATATAGGTTTAGGGTATATGGTCGTTCCAAAAAGTTTTTTTTGCAAAACCATTGGCAAACTCGAAATAAGCTTATAAAAAAATCTCTATAATTAACATATGCTGCATTTGTATTATCATCTATTCTCTGGAAGACGTTCGAAGCCTTATTAATATTTAACATAGATTATGCAAAACTGATTATTTAGTCATATGGTTGTAACAAATTGTATTTTGAATATAATATATCCTTTTTCGAATGTAATTTTTCCAGTAGAAATAGATTTTTGGATTTATTTTGCAAAAAAATTGAAAAAATTAATAATTTTTCCAAAAAAATGGTTTAAACGAATTCATCTCGCAAAACTGATATGGAATTGAAAATCAGCTATGCCTCAAACATCTTGAATTCTATATGATTTATCTAGTTCATGACCCGGAATCTTATAATATCGCCATATTTTGTTTTCAAAGTTCCAAAAAATTATTTTTGAAAATTCGGCTTCGTCAAACTCTTTAAAATTTAATTGCAAACACTTCTGGCTAAGTTTTGTTTGATTTGGTTCAGATTGTCCACCTGCAGGTGGTTTTGAACATTCAGTTCTCACTGTCCGCCAGTTATTACAAGGTTTGAAGCTCATTCTGCTGTGAAAAGAGGCCCGCGTCTTCCACTGTGACGAGATACTCTTTTTTCTCGTAGCGCTGCGTTGGAAATTTGCAATGCACATATATTCCTTCTCATAACACATCAACTTTCAACAGTTAAAGATTCTTTAGCCTCAAAGTTGGAAATTTCCGGATATATGTTGTCGTAAAAAAGTAACAATGGAGGTGGATCTTAAAACAAGCAAAAAACAGGAAGCAGAATTTTCAACTTCTGGTCGGAAAGTTTGATCTGGGAACTATTGAGTCTATTCGGAAATCGTTCAACCGGAAATGGTGATTCCTTGCTCCTTTTTTCCTGATTTTCCATCTCTTTCCACTCTCAATTCGTTTTCTTCCCTTTCTCTCTGCGTCGTTTCACTTGGGGCAACCAGCGGGAAGTATTATCCGTATAGCTGGCAGTCGTACTGCCATCGCGGTTATTGATAGCGCCGGGCAATTTACAGACGGATTTACGATTACAATAAAACTTTGCTCGCGCGGAAAATTATATTCATAGGATTGGATTTGCGCCAGATATGAAATACCGCGAAGAGGGAAAGCAACGAAGCGCGGGTCGTAGAAACGATGTTGCGGCTTCGTTTTCCATTCACCTCCTTGTTTCCGATTGAATCGATTATTGTAAAACGTCTCAAGACACGGGGAAATTGTATTCAACTTGCGATTTAGTGGAAATCAATTTTGTAAAATACACACGAGAGGCAGTTTCATTTTATGCTTCGAAATTCAAAACACCACAAACAGAAATACGAGAATCAATAGAAAAGATAGAAAAAAAGACATCCCGAAAATATAAAAAAATATACAGAACTGATCAACTAAAGAAAAAATTGGAGAAAATACGTTAGTCGTATTCAAAATAAAGGCGAATAATTTATTCTTCATTAATTGATCTTCATGATTAGAAATTCTCTTTCCTTTGAAATCAAGGAATTCTGTATTTGGACATAGTTTTTAAATTTTTTCAAGTTTTAAGGTTTTTTTTCAAAGATGGAATTACAATTAATTTCTATTTTGAATTGTATTATATCAAAAATCTGAATGCATCCAACTTCGAATTTCTTAGCAAATTATTTGATTATCAGAGCTCCCAAATCAAAATAATCTAGATAAAAATTTGTAATATGCATTTTCAAATTTCAAAAATATTATTGTACAATCTTGAACTCTATAATGCAAACTGTTCCTATATTTTTTTAACCAAGGTTAGTTCAGAATTATTTATATTTGACAGATCAGTTCGTATTTATCATATTAAAAATTGAAAGAATTTGAATGCCTATTGTCCTTTTTTAAAATTTTAAACCAAAAATTCTGTAATTTCAAACATACAATCAGTTTTGGAATTGTTTTGAGTTTGAGGGATTTTCTTATTGGAAATTTTACATTCAGATCAGTCCTAATGTTCAAATACTCATTTTGAACCC
The DNA here is from genome assembly GCA_011762715.2 of Neuroterus valhalla. NCBI lineage: Eukaryota > Metazoa > Arthropoda > Insecta > Hymenoptera > Cynipidae > Neuroterus > Neuroterus valhalla. The sequence goes on along the minus strand of WSXT02203225.1, from coordinate 12,570 downwards.
TTTTATCAGGAATGATAACATTTTCAATCATTTCTATTTGCAATTGTCCTATTATCTCAACTTTAATAGTTTATAAGAATTTCTGTGAGATTCCTGCAATGGAAGGTTGACCCACTCAATGTGAAAATAACCAATAATAATTTGTTAACAATGATAAGACGTTAACGAGTTTAGCTCACCCCCAAAAGGATTTGGCCTAATGGTATAATAATAATATTTGCCCTCCTAAATTGTCCTTTAATTTTATTGAGTAGTTGAATTGTTTTTTTAATGGAAATTCGTATTTTTCGCAGTAACATTCGGGAATATCCTTGAAAATGCATGCTCCCTTGTCACGCGTTATTTTTTCAAATCTTTAGGAAGGATAATTCTCCAATATATTTTATGTAAAAATTGATAATCTCAAAATTCGACCAGCTCTTATTTGAGCAGTTCATCGGAATTTCTATCAGATTCCTGCAGTGGACTGTTGACCCACTCAGTGTGAAAATAACCTATAATAATTTGTTAACAATGATAAGACGTTAACGAGTTTGGCTCACCCCCAAAAGGATTTGGCCTAATGGTATAATAATAATATTTGCCCTCCTAAATTGTCCTTTAATTTTATTGAGTAGTTGAATTGTTTTTTTAATGGAAATTCGTATTTTTCGCAGTAACATTCGGGAATATCCTTGAAAATGCATGCTCCCTTGTCACGCGTTATTTTTTCAAATCTTTAGGAAGGATAATTCTCCAATATATTTTATGTAAAAATTGATAATCTCAAAATTCGACCAGCTCTTATTTGAGCAGTTCATCGGAATTTCTATCAGATTCCTGCAGTGGACTGTTGACCCACTCAGTGTGAAAATAACCTATAATAATTTGTCAACAATGATAAGACGTAAACGAGTTTGGCTCACGCCCAAAGGGATTTGGCCTAATGGTATAATAATATTATTTGCCCTCCTAAATTGTCCTCTAATTTTATTGAGTAGATGAATTGTTTTTTTGTTGGAAATTCCTATTTTCCGCAGTAACATCCGGAAATTTTCTTGTAAATTCATGCTCCCCTGTCACGCGCTATTTTTTCAAATTTCCAAAGAAGTATAATCGTTCAAAATTTTTTGTGGAAAAATTGATAATCTCAAAATTCGACTACCTCTTATTTGAGCAGTTCATAGAAATTTCTATGAGGTTCCTGCAGTGGACTGGTGACCCACTCAGTGTAAAAATAACCAATAATAAACCGTTTACAATGATAAGACGCAAACAAGGTTGGCTTACCTCGACAGGGATTTGTCCTAATAATATAATAATAATATTTGCCCGCCTAATTTGTCCTTGAATTTTATTGAGTAGGTGAATCGTTTCTTTGTTGGGAATTCGTATTTTTCGTATTAACATTCAGAAATTTTCTTGTAAATTTATGTTCCCGTGTTGCGCGTTATTTTTTCGAATTTTTAAGGAAGTATAATCGTTCAATATTTTTTGCGGAGAAATTGATAATCTCATAATTCGACTTGCTCTTATTTGAGCAGTTTATAGGAATTTCTATCGGATTCCTGCAGTGGACTGGTGACCAACCCAGTGTGAAAATAACCAATAATAATTCGTTTACTATGATTAGACGTAAAGGAGTTTGGCTTACCTCAAAAGGGATTTGGCCTAATCGTATAATTAATAATAATCATATAAAATCCTCTGATTGTGATTTTTCAGGGGATTATGTATATCCAAAAAGACCGGGAATAATTTTTACAGGTTTAAACAAATTTTGTAAACAAATTTACTAATTTCGAAATCTTAAATATGCATTGAATTTTCTTTTCTACAGAGTCATAATTTTTGTTTCTAAAATAATATTTGGAAGTAAAAGATGCCTGCCAATGATATCTGATATTGATTTGTATTTTTGAGAGTTCATATATCGACGTATGAGAATATTTTTCATTTTCAAGAACATTTTTTATAAACATTTGATTTACGCAAACATGATATGCAATCGAAAAATTCTCATAACATATATTTACAATATTTATATAGAGCAGTGAATTCTCTATAATAATTCTCAGAAACATTGACAATTATTGTGAGAGGTCTTTGAATGACAATATTTTGTGTTAAAAGAATCACTCTTGAGATGGGCGGACAAATTAAAAAAGCAAACCAAATTTTGTATGTGTAACAAAGACAATTGACCAAATTCGTTTATCAAAGTAAAATATTCGTATAAACACAGTTCCTTATCGTTCTATGTTCAGAAGTAAGTGTATACTTATATGATTCAATATACCAACTCAATATCTCTATTCATATGGACATAATATGTTGCGAAAATATTGTCGGTATAGTAGGAATTGAGTGAGTATAACATGGCCTTAAGGGTATATTTTCGAAAATTTGTTTTCCTTCAAGACCGACCTTTTCATGAGAATTCCCGCATACACTCATCTTGGGTTATAAGGCCACCAGTTATAGTGCCGGCTCCACGATTGACTCCTTCTGTCACCCCCTGCCCCCCTGCGCGAGCCTTGACGATCTGCACGGAAGGTCATCGCTCGAGTAGGCATGGCGGTACTGCAGAGTTTGAAGTTTTACTTCGCGACTGCTCGCACTGGATTTTTGATTGCGCTGGAATCACCTTTTCTGTTCCTTATCGAAGATAAGAGTTTTTGAAAGCCTATAGAAAGTATCGGAAGTATTTCGATTTGTGACTGATTGGCGATATAACTCCATTTAAACATTCCATAACGAAGCCAGTCACTGCCTTTCATATTGACCGCCTAAAGTCTTCTCCGAAATTGTGTTAGATGATACCACTGAAGGCAACGTTTTCAACCCGCAATTTGACGTCATCAACCAAAACAGGCCTTCTTTGTCACGCAAAACATTTGTGAAAATCCACCTTTTCTGATGCATGCATTGCAAAACAATATATTCTCAATATATGCACAAAGATAGAGGCATTCCGTGTCTCTAAAGTGTAATTCGGTATGCTCGTACATACTCACAGACACAAAATATCACCATTTTCCGTCATTATGTGCAAAAAATATCATGTGTGACACGTGCCAAAAGCTATTTCACTTTTGGATCAACGTCTTACGCTCTTATTACAATATACCGTATCCTATCACATCAACCATACTTCATCATGGATGAATAAGGCATAAGATCTATCTATTTCTCCTGAAATTTCTTAAGAATTTTGTCGCTAACATTTTTTATTTTCTCTATTCACAGGTTAGAATCGGTGACGAGGTCCTTAAAAATCGAGGCACCGCAAAAGGTGGTATTGGAATCCTTCGGAGGAGAAATATCAGCCACCTGCCTCTCGGATATGCAGCTTCAAAGTATCGAGGGTGCAATCAGGTTCGAGTCGAAATCCATCTTCCTCAAAGGTCTGAAAATCGCTGTCCCAATTCAAGGACATTCATCGCAACAGCAATATTCGAGCCGTTCTTCATCGCACCAGAACCAACGGGAATCTACAATCTACCAACTCTGTGCCTGTGCGAGCGGCAAACTTTTCCTGTCGAGTCCTGAAGGAATTTGCCAGGCTGACAAAACCATCTGCTAAAACCGACCTTATCCAATTGATTATTGATATGGATTAATTGATTAGTTAATTACTCCAGGAAATATAATAATTAATTAATTGATTAACCTCGATTAATAGAGATTTGAAAGACCCTGTGTTAACTAGAGTGACACAGAAGCTTTTTCAGGAATACTCCCGTTATCGGGAAGCACCAGCTTCTCAAAAAATCATGATCTGTTCGGAATTTTCAGAATTCCCTGAGCGGCATGAATAATCCGTGTATCTATAAGGTAAGGGGTCCCAGTAAGAAAACTCTAATAGGAAAGGATATATTTGAATTACTAATGAATTTTTTAAGAACTCTGAATCCTTTTTAGAGTTTTTGATCCTTTGTTGAGTGTGCGTATTTAAATTTTATGAAGAGTGGATGTTATTAGGGTATTCGTGCTACATTGTAGAAGATATAAAGATAGGCGTGTAATTGAGTCGTTGAAATTACAAATTATATTCAATATCAATATATTCAAATCGTCTCTTCAGTCACTTATACTTTTTTTATATTTTTTATATTTTGATACATTGAACTCCTGAAAATATATAAAGTGAATGGCAGCATCTTAAAGGTAGAGAGATGATTGAAGATTAGTTCTTCTGAATCTTTACGTTAAGAAATTTTTGTTTCTAAGTTATTGCCCTTGATTTGGTCTATAATTTCTGTCTCTTATTGGGATCCCTTACTCTAAAATATGTAGCTACGCGATGTATATCTTGTATATCAATAAAACGTACGATTATCGTTAAACGTTAGATTTGACACTGCAGTCTATTTATTTACCTTCTCCATTTATGCGATCCTCTCCTTTCCTACATTTTGGATCTGATAAGATTCAGCTACCTATCGATTCAAACTTCCTCATAGGAACCTGAAAGGATATAATTTCAAGAAAAAGAGGGATCACTTCTGCACCACTTCAAGCGAGAGAAACGTATGCAAGAGAAAGTATGTGACCTACATTATTTCTATGACTGGTCACATCGGTGACTTTCCGCTCCTATTTTCAAATCTCCAACTGTGATCTTAGTATTTATTTAGTTGTTTTAAATTAGTCTGTTACAATAAAGTAAAAAAATTTTTAAATATTTTCTATCTCAATCAACTCTTGTATCTAAAACTTTTTAAATTAGGAGATAAGAACTAAGAGTCATTCTTTTGTTATTCTTCAATCAACATATCCTTTATTTAGGCATATGGTTATAACAAATTTCATTTCAAATATGAAACATACTACTTCGGACATAATTTCTCCAATACAATTAGATTTTAGAAATTATTTTGCGAAAAAATTTGAATAAGCAATAATCAATTTCAAAAAATTGGTTGAACAAATTTATTTCGCGGAACTAATAGCAGATTGAGAATCGGATACGCCCCAAACTCCTTAAACTCTATAGAGTTTATCTGGTTTAATACCCAAAGTCTTATAATCACGCCATATTTTGTATAGAAAATTTTTTGAAAATTATTTTTGGAAATTCGGCTTCGTCAGTCTCTTCGAAATTCAATTACAAACATTTCCGGCTGAAATTTGTTTGATTTTGTTAAGATTTGCGACCAGCAGGTGTTTTTGAACGAAATTATTTCTATGTGGCCAGTGCATAGCAGTGACTTCCCGCTCCCAGAAGACTTTGAGAAAAGGAGAAGTACTTGACCGACAATATTTCTATGACTGGTCACAGCGGTAACTTTACGCTTCCAGAAGACTTGAAGAATAGGAGAAGTACTCGACCCACATTATTTCTATGAATGGTCACAGCAGTTACTTCCCGCTCCCTGAAGACTTTTGAAAAAGGGGAAGTACGTGACCTACAATATTTCCATGACTGGTCACAGCGTATCGCTTCCGAAAGACTTTGGGAAAAGGGGAAGTACGTGACCTGCATTATTTCTGTGACTGGTCACAGCAGTGATTTTCTGCTACCAGAAGACTTGGAAAAGAGGGGGAGTAGGTCAATCAGAATATTTCTATGACTGGTCACAGCGGTGATTTTCCGCTTCCAGAATACTTTGAGAAAAGAGGAAGTCGGTGACCTACAAGATTTCTATGACTGGTCACAGCTGTGACTTTTCGCTTCCAGAAGATTTCGGGGAAAGGGGAAGTACGTGACCTACATCATTTCGATGACTGGTCGCAGCAGTAATTTTCCACTACCAGAAGACTTGAAAAAAGGGGGAGTAGGTGAATCACATTATTTTTATGACTGGTCACAGCGGTTTCTTTCCGCTTCCAGAAGACGTGGGTAAAAGGGGAAGTGCGTGACCTACATTGTTTCTATGAATGGTCACAGCAGTGACTTCCTTCTCCCAGAAGACTTGGGTAAAAGGGGAAGTACGTGACCTACATTATTTCTATGAATGGTCACAGCAGTTACTTCCTGCTCCCAGAAGACTTGGGTAAAAGGGGAAATGCGTGACCTACATTATTTCTATGAATGGTCACAGCAGTTACTTCCTGCTCCCAGAAGACTTTGAGAAAAGGAGAAGTACTTGACCGACAATATTTCTATGACTGGTCACAGCGGTAACTTTACGCTTCCAGAAGACTTGAAGAATAGGAGAAGTACTCGACCCACATTATTTCTATGAATGGTCACAGCAGTTACTTCCCGCTCCCTGAAGACTTTTGAAAAAGGGGAAGTACGTGACCTACAATATTTCCATGACTGGTCACAGCGTATCGCTTCCGAAAGACTTTGGGAAAAGGGGAAGTACGTGACCTGCATTATTTCTGTGACTGGTCACAGCAGTGATTTTCTGCTACCAGAAGACTTGGAAAAGAGGGGGAGTAGGTCAATCAGAATATTTCTATGACTGGTCACAGCGGTGATTTTCCGCTTCCAGAATACTTTGAGAAAAGAGGAAGTCGGTGACCTACAAGATTTCTATGACTGGTCACAGCTGTGACTTTTCGCTTCCAGAAGATTTCGGGGAAAGGGGAAGTACGTGACCTACATCATTTCGATGACTGGTCGCAGCAGTAATTTTCCACTACCAGAAGACTTGAAAAAAGGGGGAGTAGGTGAATCACATTATTTTTATGACTGGTCACAGCGGTTTCTTTCCGCTTCCAGAAGACGTGGGTAAAAGGGGAAGTGCGTGACCTACATTGTTTCTATGAATGGTCACAGCAGTGACTTCCTTCTCCCAGAAGACTTGGGTAAAAGGGGAAGTACGTGACCTACATTATTTCTATGAATGGTCACAGCAGTTACTTCCTGCTCCCAGAAGACTTGGGTAAAAGGGGAAATGCGTGACCTACATTATTTCTATGAATGGTCACAGCAGTTACTTCCTGCTCCCAGAAGACTTGGGTAAAAGGGGAAGTGCGTGACCTAAATTATTTCTATGAATGGTCACAGCAGTGACTTCCTGCTCCCAGAAGACTTGGGCAAAAGGGGAAGTACGTTACCTACATTATTTCTATGAATGGTCACAGCAGTGACTTCCTGCTCCCAGAAGACTTGGGCAAAAGGGGAAGTACGTGACCTAAATTATTTCTATGACTGGTAACAGTTGTGACTTCTCGCTTTTAGAAGAATTGGATGAAAGAAGAAGGTACGTGACCTCGTTTATTCCTATGATCAGTCACAGCAGTGGCGTAGATAAGGGGAGGGGTAGATAGGGTAGATAGGGGGTAGATAGTTGGTTATACATGATTCAGGTTAATCAGGAAATAGTGGACTACCTTTTCTCACCTGATTGGACAATCTCTACCTCCCCCCCCCCCCCACCTCCCATGACTCAAAGCTATCTTTACCCCACTGAGTCGCAGCAGCAACATCCACCCGCGATGGGATTTGTAAATGGCGATGCTATCTGACCTACTTTATGGAAGAAATTTTTCTTTTTCTCATGAAAATTCGGAACGCTTGGTCGAAATTTTCGTTCTTTATCGACTGAGAAATCTTTTTTTTGGTCTAGAAGTCAACATTTTCTGGGAAGTTTCTCTCCTTAGAGGAAAATCAACCTTTTTTATTGAGAACGCAACAATCTTGTTGAAAATTTATCCTCCTTGGTTGACAATTCGATCGTTTTGTTGAAAACTAGTCCTTTCTAGTTCAAAGTTGACTATTCAAGTGGAAAATTCAATTACTTGGTTGAAAATTCTTGTTTTTGGTTGAATACTTAACAATATGATTGACCAATGAACACTTCTGTTCGAAATTCATCCTCGTGGCCTCAAAATGCAACTGTTTGGCTATGGATTAAAGCGTTCTGGTAGAGGCTTCAGCTGTTGGTTGCAAAATTCTGTCATTTCAGTTGAGTTAAACAACTATTTTTTCTATGAAATTAGTATCTTTTTACGTTTTATTATAATTTATAATAGTTTTTATTAGAATTAGTCTCCTCCATTATGAAACTAATTAACTTCTCTAGTTTGAAATTGATCTTCTCTGTTCAGAATGAAGCATTTTCACTTTTAGTATCTTAAAACTACAAGTAAAAATGTTGCATCCTGAACAGAGAAGATCAGCATTTTTACTTGTAGTATCAAGCAGCATTTTCACTTGTATTATCTTAATACTACAAGTGAAAATGTTGCATTCCGAACAGAGAAGATCAATTTTCAACTAGATAGTTAAATTTGATACAAAAATAAAACATTTAACCAAGTTAATTAGTTTCAAAAGGAGGAGACTCATTCTAATAAGAACTATTATAGTTGATAATGTAACTTAAAAAGATACTAATTTGAATTTGATATATTGTAATGAACTATATGAAAACGACCGTGTTTTCCTCTGCAATTGCGTTTTCATATTCTGATTCCTTTTTTTTCTCGGAATAAGCCGGCCAACTTGGTTTCGGGAATTGGGAATCTTAATTTCGAATACTACTTTTCAAGTAAACAGATTTTAATTTCAAAATTAGAATACTCATATTTTCGTAAGTACTTGTAAATAATTGACACGAGAATGTTTTATGGCAGTCGTAATGTAGAGCTGCGTTTTCAAATGGATTGATAGACATCAAGATTTTAATTCGGATATCTGGCTTTAATTATTATTTGACAGTAATGTAGAATTCCTGGGATTCAGCTCGCAACGAATTCTCGCTGCATTCCAGTGGAAGAGGGGAGCAGCCAACCAATCAGAAAGTCTGACTCTCCCCAGTTGTACGCGCACAAGATTCTTTGCCAGTTTTTAAGTTTCCATAAAATGACAGTAATTAAGCGAACCATTCATCAAATGACCAAACATATAAATGTCAAAAGCGACCCACAGGCATTAATGAACAATAAAGCGGAGATAAAAATACTAAGTATAATCAAGGCTAGCGGTTACCTAATTCATGGATATTTTCAACATCTTATATAATATTTATTATAATAATCAAAAATCATTATTTTGTTCACATACGAAATGTATCTAGTTTGCATTCTTCCCATTTTATAATTCTTTATATTCCAGTACAGATAGGGTTACCATCCATCCAGATTTTTCCAGACATGTCTCTTTTTATAGCATGCGATTTTTGTCCCACAGGGATTTTTACTTCGTTCGGATTTTCGTCAGGTAATTCTGGAAAGTACAAGGTTTTTCGGTTTCTCAATAGAACACATTTCGTCTCCGTCTTTTTTACGTCCAACGTTTTTTTTTAAATCGTTACTTAATGCAAAAAATCTACAAAGTTTAATGTTTTGAAGATTTATTTTTATTTCATTGAGTGATCAGCCCCATTTCATGTTAGAATATTTATAACAAAAATTTCCAGTTTTCTGAACTATTTTTCAAAAATTTTCAATAACAAATTCTAATGTTTCTTCCAACTATAACACCTCAACCTATTGACAATCAAATTTTATATATATTTATCACAGTTTTTCCCCTTATTCCATTTTTTTCATTCCTCCTTCTGTTTCTACTTGAATACGGGTTTTGAATTCAATTATCTTGGCACGAATCCCAAATTTTGATTTTTCTTTTGGGAATTCAACTGTTTTGTAAAAATTGAAACATTTGGATTATCATTTTCTTCTTCTGTCATTAAAATCTTTATCGCTCGAAAATTTAACTCTTTAGTTCCAATTCAACTGAATAATTAGAGAATTAAACTCTCCGTTTGAATTATAATGTTTTTGTGTTGAGAATTTTGTCGCGGAACAATTTTTTATTTTGAAAATTGATTCATTCGGTTATAAATTGAAATATTTTGTTAATACTTTGTTTTTTTTCTTTGGGGATCATTTTTCAAATTGAGAATTCAATCATTCCATTCTTGCCTGAAAATTAATCTTATTTAGTTGAAAACTCAACAAGTCAGTAGAAAAGTCATTCCTTTTCATTAAAATTCAACTGCTCTGTTGAATTTTTTTCCGTTTCAGTTGGAAAGTCCTTTAAGGTGGGAAATTCAACTTGGTTGAATAAGCTTCTTTCTAAAAAATTGATTTGTTTGGTTAAGTTTATCACATCTTTGGTTGATATTTTACTGTTTTGTCAAAAAAAAAATTTTATGAAGAATTCTGGTTCAAACTGAAAATAAATATACTTCATTTTTGTTCTGGAACTTCCTTTTCTTCTGGTTAAAAACTTACTTCTTCAATTCTTGTTGGTTATTCGTATTTCCGAATTGAAACTCCTAGAATTTGGTGACATTTTTTCTTTCCCCTGCCGCAAAATATTTAAGGTTGAAAATTGGAGAAATTCATAAGGATTTTAGGTGGGCGATTCCCTCTTGTGTATTCAGCATAACCAATTATTATTATCTGGAGAGACACGTACTCTGATCATCTTTCCAGAATTTGTATTTCAATGCGTACGACAGAAAGCTTTCATTATCATACATTATCATTTCAATTTTAGTCCTAATCTAGTTTTTATTCTCATTTCTCCGAATAAACATGATAAATTACCGTTCGAAATTCCAATAAACCATTTTCTCACGCTCAAGTATGAATGCACATATTGGCGGGATGAAATCGGATATTAGAGAGGCTGATGTTATATTAATAGGCACACATCAATACAGAGTCGTTAGTAAGGGATCCCTTAATCACGAAATGAGAGGAAGTGAAAATGAAAAGGACGGCACTAAATCGGAAGGCACACAGAAAGTCATTTGGGACCAACTTTCTGTCTCTTTTGAGAACGTATTGTTCCCAAGTATTTTTAGACGGGGAAAATGCAAAACGTGAGACGAGCAAACACCCAAGTATGGTGCTTATTAGCCTCATTGACTACGAGAGCCGCGCGCGCCCAAGCTTGGGACTGATTTCGTCCCAAGCTCGAAGCAAACGTGTGATGTGCTTCGTTATGCGCACGCGCGCCGTGTTTAGCTGGCGTGTTCGCACCGAAGTGACTCAGCAGCTCAAAGCTTGGGACTGTTTCGTTCCCAAAGATACGAGCTCCGAGCGCCCATACAGATAGGACGTAAACACACCCAGCACGAACGGAACGTGTGCATCTTATGCCGGGGTACGAAGAGTACCTACGGGTTTATGGTACGTTAGAGTCCCAAATGATTTTCTGTGCAGCTGCAAATGAAAAACACTGTTTTGATAAGAAGCTGTCCGGAGAAGGATAAGATAGGAGTGGCTATGTGATGGACGTAGCGTAGCAAAGTTTCGACCATAGAAGCGTGCTGGTTATGTGCGTGGCAAACAAAATCGGTCAGATAACGATGCTATAAAAGTATTTGAAGAATTTGTTTGTATAAAAGTGATCAGAAGAAATGTTCCATAGGGGTGCCCGTTTCTGATTTCCAGTAAGTATGACTTCTAAAGCATCTAACAGATTTGGTTAGAGGGTGTTTCGTTCGGTAAAGGGACGGTGTTAATCAACATCGGTAGGCGTGGTCACAGAATATTTTTTCTCACTATTGAGTACGCGTGGCAAGGGGTGTGTCTAAAAGAGATTGGCATCATTAATCGACTTGGCGATCAAGAATGACAAGTATTATGCTGACTAATGATTTGACGTCACAATACAAATTTTTGAATTGAAGTGGGTATGAAGAATTTGAAATAGTAGTCCCTGCTGAAGTCAGTAGTAGGTGTGATCATTGAACCTGTCAGTTAAAGTATATAAAAGACCTAACTTGGTATCAATAGGCGTGGTTTAGGGCGTATTTTCACCTAGAAGGCGTTCTCAGTGGGCAAAGTTGACAACATAAAGGTAGAAAAGTGTCAAGGACACGTCCCTTTAAAGTTTTTTCGCCTCACTCTGAAAACCCTCCAAATTGAAATGTCTAGAATGCAGAGTGACTCTAAGAAGCATGTTATATCAAAGTTCCAGGGAGTTTCTTCAGGATTAAAGTATCCAGGTAAGTCGTAATAAGCCACAATAGAAAAAGACAAGGTGAACTGGGGAAAAAGATGGAGGTGGAAGAGGGAACGAGAAGGCAAAAGCAGAGCACTTTAGCGAAAAGTTGAACGCCTTACCCTTATACGTCAAGCGGCTTGACAGCGAGCAGAGGCAATCTCACCTAGTAGCCGCTTAAGGGGGTCTGACGGGGAGGTAATTTTCTCGGAATTCGAGATTAAAATTGCATCCAACGGAAACAAAGTACGGCGAGGCATAAGAGTAAGGGAGCAATTTAAGGAGTCGGTGGAGGGACGCTACCGCCCAGCTCAAATTAGCAATGTCTGAATAGAAAATATCTGCAGAGGATGAAAAATATTCTTCAGTTGTTCCGAGGAGGAAGAAAATTCAACAATGAAGGGTAGGTTATCAATCTGTATCAAAAACGTATTATTGTATTGGGAATTTCCAGACCCATGGTAGGTAATTATTTTTTTTTTTTTATCAAATCAAAATTGCATTTACCCCTCGGTACTTTGTATGCATGCAAGCTTCAGTTCAGATATAGGAGAAAAATTTGATCTAGAAATTAGTATTCTCATGCTGGAACGTTGAGGATTAGGAATTTCCAAAAAAGATTTTGCTGTTCATAAGTTGAGTCTGTAGGATACGTACAAGCATAAGTAAACGCATGATTACATCGGTCTCTTTATTACGCCTTCATTTTTCCAAATTTTTACATTCTC
>WSXT02203214.1:0-13531 GCA_011762715.2 Neuroterus valhalla | reverse complement strand
CGTCCCAACTCGGAGCGCGAATTTTTTTGGGTTTAAGGAAGGGGGACGTGAGGGGCACAAGTGGGGGGACCAAGGAAGGTTTGGGGGGGGGGGGGGGGGTCTCTTGAACATGCATGACTCATCCTTTTTCACAGTTGAAATTATGGAAATACATGTTACAGAGCTTTGGGTCCGCTACTGGTCATATTGCCTTACACAGTTATCGAAATACTATAAATCTTGGAGGACATTTAGCATTGCAGTTTTTAAACTTTTCATTATAGAATACAAACGAGTCTTCTAATTCACGGGAATAGCCTCTGTAAATTTGCAGGTCACTTCATCGCAACCTATAATTTTAATTATTTTCTTCATGTCTAGACATAATAAAAATGTTTAAAAAAAATTATATACGAAGAAGTTGTATTTCTATTCTGTTTTCAATCCTCGCTACTATTTAAAAGTAAAATGGCTTGCCATATCAGTGCGATTCCGCAGATACTGGAGAGCAGTTTCTTTTGTTGTCTTTGTGCCCAAAGAATAAAGAGTTCTTTTGTTTGTTCCACTTACCCAGGTGTTACTATTCTCTGCTACCCATATACCCTACAGGTAATGGGCAAAGCACACTTCCACTGTGCATAAGGAAGTTCGAGTGAAAACCCGAGGAGTTAGGGTGATAGGGAGACGCTGCTTTGTTTTCTATTTGTTCCCGGTTTTTCCGCGATTGGTGTTGGGCTCGACTAGGGACCCAAGTGGTCAAGGGTATGTACGCTGTCGACTTCTTGGAGAATGGACTCAGTGCGGATGAGTTTGAGCAGCGGAGCCGGGAGCGCCGAAACAATTCGCGCCTAGTTGAAAGATCGTGAAAGTCGATTCGCAAATACATGTGCCAACCTGTTGATTCGTGGAATCGCCGGTAGTGCCGTACAAGATGGCGGAAGGCGCGCACGTGTAACCTACAAGGCGAGCAGAAATGGGCAAGCCGGCCGATTGCCGGGTGGATTTGCGCGCGCATCATCACGCACATTCAAAGGAGAAAGGAGATTCGCAAGTATAGTGTGTTCGAAAGTTATTCGAGAACAGTGAAAGGGAAAAAAGTTTTGCACTCAACAGAGTACTCAGTGCTTCTCGCGTTTTTTTGTTGGGTACGCGAAAAGAGGAGAGAGTGAACAGCCAAATGCAATACAAGCGCAACGTTTTTTCAAGGCTCATTTTTTCAAGTCATGTAATAGATCCATTGCAAGAGTAATTTAATTGATTAAATTCATCACGAGATTGGTGAAAGTTTAATAAAATTAGGTAAATTATTCATTATAGGTGCGTGTTTGAAATACCAAATCGATCAAATTTCAAGTAAGAAATAAAATTGATAGGTTTTGATCTTTATTCAGCATCGAGATTGGAAAAAATTGAGGAGAAGCTTCGGACTAAGTACAACTTAGATGAGAAGTCTCCTTCGGGAGGGATTTACCTATTGGAGGCTGCGAAAGCTGGGTCTGGTTTCTGCCTAGCATTTACAAACGAGGGGGTTGTGTATATAGGGTGAGTATGCATATATTTATATATGTATTTGGAGGAAAATGTCTTTTTAAGACATTTTGATGAAAACAGTCGACTATCATCAAAGCTTGAAAACTTTGATGTTTTGAGGATGTGCCTACTCACGTGACTGGCACAAGGGGACACAGTTGAGAGGGTGGCTATCGTAGTCAGACACATTGTGTGCTTGTGCTGATGCGATAGGAGAGTAAGAGTTTAACTGAAAGCTTGACATGTGTACTGACTTGCTGGAAGTTATACTCGTTGCAAGTAAAGAACAGGTGTCGGTGATTTGCTCAGCAGCACTAAAACCTCGAACTCATGGAGATAAATGTAAACTATTAACATCACTGCTTGATTGTGTATATAGGTACAGGAGTACTGGAGCCCAAGCTGATTGGATGGCTGCAAAGGAGAATGGAGACGGAAAAGGAAATTCTGCAGAGAGCTAAGAATAAACCGACAAATACTCAAACACACCAACCACCAACCATGCTGTCGCCAAAATCAGTGCATAGATTATTTCAAAGTACAGAAGAGACTAGGGGATATATCGGGGTTTTGATTCAATAACAAAATCAAACCAATGATCTATTGGGACAAATGTTGTATCTTTTGAAAGGAAGTTCATAGCCTCAGGAGACGGCAACTGGGAATTTGATTGATTTGGAAGAGCAAGCAGGTGCTACAACAGACTAACTGAAAATAGGGAGTATTGATAAGGTCACTTAGCAAGTTTTCATAGATTACAAGAGTCTGGAGGAACACGTAGATGGGACTCCAGCCCTGGTTCAGGCTGAAAACCAATTAGAAGACGAGAAAGAGGATTGGGGAACACCCACAGGATTTAGGGAGAAGGAGGTACCTATTGTAGGTGCTTCTCGTGAAGAAAGAGAGGATGGCGAGTTTTGGGGCTCAGAATCTGGTAATATCGACAAAAACGGCTACGCTTGATTGCCATGGAAACGAGGTTTCGACAGGCAAGGCTTCGGAAAATATGCGCCATCTAATCAGGTTAATCAAACTAAGTTTATTGATGAAATGTTTAGGAGATTTGGTTATGATAGAGCCCATCCACAAAGAACACTGACTGTAACTAATCAACTATTAAATAAAGAGAAGCTACAGAGAGAAGGTGAAGAGAGAAACAGTGATAGCATATCGCCAACAATGTTTAGAGAAGCAGTATGTTCGTTATTCTATCTAGCGAATGCCACAAAACCCGACATTTGGTACGCGGTAGATGTGCTTAGTAGGCATAAATTAAATCCTACTTAAGTGGAATGGAAAATGCTGGAGCGAGTTATTCGATACTTTGTGAAAACTAAAAACTTAGCATTGACATATAGGGGGCAAGGAGTAGGGATAGAAGGATACTGATTCTAGCTTAGCTGTTTGCAAAGGTTTGAAAACTACTTGCGGGTATCTAGTAAAATATAATGGAGATGTTATTGCATGGAAATCGCGAAAACAGCATTAGGCTTTTGCTTTGGAGAGTTTCGCAAGGGAGGAATATTTATCCAATGATCTTAGAATGCGATAACCTAGCAGTGATAAATAGCACATAAATACGAGGTTCTAGAGGCTTAAGACATTTAACTGAAATTGAATATCACTTTGTGAAGGGATGCGTAACTAGGGGGCGAGTGACTGTAAAACGGATAGCGTCTAAACACCAACTCGCTGATATTTTTGCCGAACCGCTTTGGTTTCTCTTACAAGAAAGTTTGACTAACGCGATATTAATTGTTGAGAATAATTGCTACTTCACAGATATCATGAAAAGGCGATACATTGGAGCCCAAAGTCTTGGAGAAGATGAAAGTACAAGTTACTCAAATTATGGTCACGAATATGTGGAGAGAAATGGAGTATTGTATGCAACAGATGTTGATGAAAATAGATTTTAGTGGAATATAGAAAGGGGAGAGTAGGCCTACACCTCGGGAATCTACTGATTTATTAGAATATGTTAAGTTGATGTAATTAAGTTCGTAAAGAACCCTGCAGCAAAGGTACATGAAATGTCTCTCTGTCGATTTTGATTAAACTTCGTTAAATTGCAGTTCTCAATGTCTCGATCAAAAGTGTTATGGGGCACAAAGTCCGAAAATGGACATTTTTCTATTTATAGAGGGTTAAATATCCAACTCTCTTAAGAAACATAAGCAAATATCTTGAAAACTGCAGCTCTGAGAAAAAATGTTGAAAAGGCAAGGAATGAGAATGACTTGGTCGTTATCTAGCCAATGAAGGCAAGACATGAGCAATATTTAGTAATTATCTAGCCATTGAAGGCAAAACCCGAGCGAGGTTAGTCATTATCCAGACAATGAAGACAAGCCATGAGCGAGATTTAGTCATTATCTAGCCAATGAAGGCAAAACCCGAGCTGGACTAAGGCAATATTCAGCCAATGAAGGCAATACATTAGCAAGATTTAGTCATCATCTAGCCAATGAAGGCAAGACATAAGCGAGATTTAGTCATTTCCCAGCCAATGAAGGCAAGACATGAGCAAGATTAGCCATCATTCAGCCAATGAAGGCAAGACATGAGCGAGATTTATTCATTATCTAGCCAATGAAGGCAAAACTCGAGCTGGACTTAGGCAATATCTAGCCAATGAAGGCAAGAGATGAGTAAGATTTATTCGATATCCAGCAAATAAACTCGAAACACAACCAACATGTTTTCAATATCTATCCTATGAAGTTAGAAACGCATCTAGACGTTAACAACTTCTTGTAACTGAATATCTCTTGCTGGTAATCGATTCTCAGCGTCATTTATGGTCTTTGTGAAGGATAACAAATTCTTTCTCGATTCTGAGCATCCCCCAAGAACCATAATACACTGCTTATATGTGCACAAGTTGCACGCGTTCGAGCACCTGACTGGCATGTACAATAATATCCTCCAATAGTAGTAAGTTCTTCATCGTCAGCGATACCATCGTTCATGTCATCATCACCGTTCGGTCTATTAGCAATCCAGAATTGATGTTTATTACGTTTCAAAATCGAGAAAAAGCTCTGATTCCTTTAAATCCTGGCTGGGGTACTCGATTATCCCCTTGTAGAATCTCAATGTGGAATTCTTCGTCATTATCTCTTTGCAATTTGTCTTGCACGTAAGAAGGTGCAAGTTTAACTTGATAAACCCCAACTGTGAGTTCTTTGAGAAATTCAAGTATCTGATAAGTGGCCTGCATATAATTGGACCCATCGTTTTGCGTTCCTTGTCTTAAGGTTTTCTGCCTCAACCAACGCTTGCACGACATTCGGTTCCTTAGCTTTTGCAAATAATTCATTGGCCATTTGGGCATCAGCTCCTTCCATGAAAATTAATGGTTGGAATCTGTTGATTATAGCTACAGCTATCTGACAAAAATACCCAAACGCGCCAAAAGATTAGTAGCATCTCGGTATCCTCTATCAACAATGATAATAACTCTTTCTTGGAACCACCTTCTTATTCTGTCAGCGTCTGTTGCGAATTCATGTTGCGATATAGCAGCATCATTATTACGGCTGTCAGAAAAGTATGGTCCTTCAATGTCAAATATGTAACCATCAGGTGCAACTATCAATACAGGTTTGACTCAGTGCCGTCCTTTGTAAACACAATATGACTGTCGCAGAGCCCTGAAGTTGCTGCTCTTATGAGTGTAAAAGTAAGAGCCGTCAATAACTTGAGGATTTCGTGGTTCCGGATTATAGAATTAATAAGCGAAATAAGTAACTTGCCTGGCAATATGATCTTCTCTCACGATTGCGTCAAATCCGATATATTAAAGATTGTCTGACCGTGGCGATGGTTCCACTAACTGACTGTCTCCTTGGATATTGAAACATGACCTTGAGAAAAGCATCCTATAGACCTTGACGCAGTTTACATAAAAACATCAGCAAATCTCTCTTTTCCATATATTTATAACTACCACGCTATAGAAAAAAGAATTAGACTGACTATACAATGTAGGGGTTCTAATGTTTACTCATACATGAAGTAGCATGATTAAAAGAGAAAATAAAACAGACTAAAAAAATTACATCTAGCAAACTGACCCGCAGTATTGTGAATATGTACTGAGAAGACAATCGCCAATTGA
Organism: Neuroterus valhalla; assembly: GCA_011762715.2. Lineage (NCBI taxonomy): Eukaryota > Metazoa > Arthropoda > Insecta > Hymenoptera > Cynipidae > Neuroterus > Neuroterus valhalla. The sequence continues at coordinate 7,899 of WSXT02203214.1, read as the reverse complement.
AAGATACAAATGAACAGCAAAAACAAGCGTGGTACACTGGCCCGCTGTAACGGGAATATGTGAACAGAAATTAATGTCACGTGAATGTCACTTAGTGATTGTCGCGTGATGATTTTCACGTGGTGAATGTCGCTCCAGTGTGCTCAGATCAAAAACAGAAGCCAGTGTCTAGCACACGCGCGCTGTGTGTGAGTGACACGGTCAGGCACGGCTCGACGGATACGTCTACGCTCAAACACAGTGCGCGTGTGTTAGACACTGGCTTCAGTTTCCGCTCTGAGCACATTGTTTTGCTCATTTCTTTCCTTCATTGACTGACAGTTGACTAAGGCATTCTCATTCCTTACTTTTATGAACTGTATATTGATTTCCTCTTCATATCTTGTCTTAATTGGCTGAATATTAACAATTGATGACAAGTTCACATTGAATGACCTTGGAAAATGACCTGTGTCTTAAGGCTATGACTTTCTTTGCATATATCCGTTAAAGTCTAATAACTTTCATAGAGAATTTTTTTTCTCACAGCTGCAGTTTTCAAGATATCTGCTAATGTTTCTTAAGAGGGTTGGATATTGAACCCTCTATAACTCGAAAACTGTCCATTTTCGGACTTTGTGCCCCATAACACTTTTGATCGAGACATTGAGAACTACAATTTTACGAAGTTTAATCAAAATCGACATAAAGCCATTTCATGTACATTTGGTGCGGGGTCCTTTTCTTATAATAACATAATTAGTAAGACTGATCTAAAGCAATGGCGTGAGGGAGTGTGGGGAATATGGGTGTATATATGTGAGCGCCGCTACTATCGATCTGTATGTATATGTGCGTTACCGCTTTTGCGTGCGTACGATCCTTCGCCAGTGCGTGCCCGTAGATACTGGAGGGTAGTTGCTTTTGTTGGCTTTGTGCCTAGAGAATAAAGAGTTCTTTGTTTGCTCCACTTAACCACGTGTTATTATTCTCCACTACCCATATACCCTACAATAACACAATTAGTTATTGATCCTACATATACAAAATACGTAAATCATACAATGTTTCTAAGCCTAAGAGAAATTATTATACAAGTAGTAGTAGTATTATTTATTCCAACTCATGATTTCTGGGCAAGGAGTGCCTAATACATCTTAATTCCTAACTTCTCTTAATTCTAAATTAAAATACTCATTGTTCTCTTATTCTAACATTCCACTTCGTTGATTGTTTTTGTACACTTTTGGATTGCCTCATATTTACTCTATTCCACTTCTTCCTCTAATTCCTCTCTCACTATTATTTCTCCCTCAGCAATACTTCTGGCCTCTATTTCAAATGTCCTTGTGAGGTCACACATTTCCTCTTAAAAATTCCCTTTGAAAGCCTGCAAAGCCTGCACTTAATGTTTATGTAGCCTTTATTTCCTGTTTTCCCGACACTCCCACATCTCATACTAGCCTATGGCTCTTTGTATTTTTCGGATACCTCCCTCTCCCAGTATTTCCCTGCTCCAGGTCCTTGTTTCCAGTGGTGGTATACTTCACAGTATCTAGGTTCTGTAGCTTCATTCCAGTCTTCCAGCATAATTTACTCCTTTCGCCATTTCACGCCCTTGAGAAGTTGCCCTTTAAGCTCTCGACCATTCTCTTCTTTAAGCTTTCTCAGCCGTAGCTTGATCTTGAACTCCACCCCTTTAAGCGCCTCTTTCATCTCTTTTCCCCATTCTGATGGATTGCTATTTTCTAATCCCCTTATTTCTGCTAGCAGACATGCCTTCGGCCACCTTTCTTCCCCCATCTCCATAACCTCCAGAAAATAACTTCCTGCCCTCCTTCTTGCTTATACTTCCACATTGGTCCTCTCTGATTCCAACCTCCATATGTTAGTAAGTGTCGTTCTGTCTAATCCCATAATCATCTTCATATACCTTCCTTGAAGTTTCTCCCATTCGTCCGTTTTATGACAGCCCTACACTTCCACGCCGTACATGAATCCCGATTTAACCAATGTGTCTAACAGGTATACTCTTCTCTTGAACCCTTTTATTCTACTCCTCTTCATCACTCCGCACCCAGCGTTTGAAGCTTTTTGAGCTTTTGCGGCCATATTTCTCACGTGCCTACTTCACGTGCCTTTCGTAGAGAACCAGAAACCCAGGTACTTTTAAGTTCCGACAATTTCGAGATCTTTGCCATTGAAGTTCCACGATTCCTCTTTTTTGAGCTTTCCACTTTTTCTGAGGATCTATACTTTTGTTTTTGTGACGTTGACTTCCAGTTTGTTCTTTTTCACGTATTTTCCCAATATATTTAGCATTTGCCTCAGCCCTACCGCCTTTTCGGCCAAAAGTATAATGTCGTTGGCGAATTTCATCGCGAAAATTTTCGTTTTCATAATCACCGTTCCTCCTCCCTTTCTCTTGATCAGTGCCTCGTCCAGGTCTTACAGAAAGATGTTGAAGAGTATAAGGCTCAGTGGGCATCCTTGTCTTACTCCCGTTTTTCTCTTGAAGCTCTCCGAAATTCCATGCTCTGCAATAACCCCGTTTTGAGTATCCCTATATATTCCCTTGATCATTCGTAACATTCTTCTATTCACAACTATGCGTTCTAACTTTTTTTATTATGATGTCTCTGTCAATTGAATCAAAAGCTATCTTGGAATCCACAAAGATCACCATCTATCTGCCTCTCTCTTTATTCAGTCGATTTTCTATTAGTGAATTTAAGACAAAAACATGGTCTCGTGTTCCCTTTTTCTTTCTGAATCCTGCTTGGCTTTCTCCTATTTTCCCCTCTCTTTCTATCCACGTCCTCAATCTTTCGGCTAATATTGTGGCTAAGAACTTATATCCTACATCCAGAAGAGCAACTCCCCTGTAGTTCGCTGTTTTTCCTTTGTCTCCTGCATTGTAGATTAGGTAGATCCATGCGACGTTCCAGTTGGCCCCCAGTTTGCCCTTCTTCCACAGTCCATTAAGAATATTTGATAAATATATCAATGTTTCCGCTGGTAAATTCTTGTGTAATTCGGGGGTTATTCCGTCCTCCCCTGCCGCTTTTTTGGTCTTCATCTTATTCAGTGCTAGCCTCATTTCTTTTATTCCGAAGTCCCGGTTTAAGAAATGTTCTCTGCTACTCTCTTCTTCTTTCAAATTTTTTTGCTCATTTTCATTTTGTTCGATATTTTCTTCTTCTGTTACCGTCGAATCCTCTTCTGCATTCAGTAATTTTTTGAAATGGTTTACCCAACTTTCTTTGCTTATTCTTCCCCCTCTGCTCTACCTTTTAGACCCGTAGACTCCTATTGCTTTCCAGAAATCACTCATTGTTTCGCTTTCCTCAATCCTCTTCCAGTTTTTTCTTTTCCATTCACTTGCACTTTTTCGAAATAGTTTCCTCGCGCTTTCCTAGCTGTAACGTATACTCATTCTTTTATTTTCCTTCTCTTCTCCCTTTGCGTGTTTGTATTTCTTCAACATTCTTCTTGCCTCTTTTTTTATTCTTGCGTACTTCTTGTCGTGATGCTTTCTTCCTGCTTATTTTTTATTTGATTCCGTCATTCCTATTTCACTTGCTGCTCTTTCAATAATTCTCGCAATTTCTTCAATTCTTTTCACAGGGTTCTCCTCTTGATTCTTTTCCTCTCATATTTTCCAGTTCTCCTGTATCTTATTCTGGAATTCATCTCTTTTTTCTTCTTTCCAAAGTAATTTTTCTGCGCTCTTCTTCTTCCTGTACCTGGTCTTCCCATCTTCCCTCTTGGTCCGGCTCTTCCCATTGCGGGTCGCGTACTGTGACCATCACTGGCATGTGATCATATTCCACTCTGTTTAACACCTTGAGGTCTTCTACTGGCTTTTTTCTTCCATTTTCCAGGACTAGTACATAATCTAGCATTGAGCTCCCTCCTGCTCCAACAAAAGTCAAGTTTCCTTTTTCATCCCCTGCGGTTCTTCCGTTCATAACCACCAGTCCAAACTCTTCGCAAATCTCGAGCATCTTTTTTCCCTCTGCATTCAGAATTTCGTCTTCCGATCTTCTTATCTGTTCTTCTCCTACGTCTGTTTTCCCTTATTCTCTCCTATCCTTGCGTTCCAGTCTCCAGCAATCAGCAATCAATCATCCTCTTTGATTCCTGATTCCACAATATTACTAATATTTGGCCTGACTATGCTTACTCCCACATTGTTGTAGATTTTTATAATCTCTCCTTTCTCCCAGTCTTCCCAATAATTATTGCATAGTCCCATTTGATACCTTTATCCCTTGCAGTAAATGGTTTCTTATTCCTACAAGTTGTCCTCCTTTGGCTCGTCCTCTCTTCGCTTCTCTCGTCGCCGCTATTCCGTACCATTTGTAGTTTGGATCCAGGTTCACAATCGCATCTTCTTCATGCTTTTCTTTTATCCATGTTTCTTGTAATATTATGATGTCAAAGTCTGTCAGAAACTTCCATACATCTCTTTGATGTTTGAAACCCGCGATGTTCCAAATAACTACCTTCATGTCGCTATTCGAATCTACCATCTCCTTTGCCGAAAAACCGTTTCTCTGAGTCTTCCCTTTCTCTCATACCAGTAGTTAACTACGCCGTCAACAATGAGTTTTAGGTAACCTGCTTTCGCATCCTGACTTCTATCTCTTTTTTCACTTGCGTGCATTTCCAGCCACTGTTTCACTTCTCTTTCTCTTTTGGTCAAATCATCGTCTACGAATATAGGAATGCCTTTCAACTCCAGTTTTCTTCTGAGGGCTTCGAATTACGCGTCCCACGATCTCAGCTTCACTCCTACATTTGTTTTTTTCCTTCTTGCCCTCGGAAGATATATTGCTTCAATTGCGTTGCTTTTAATTCCAAGTTTACCTTTCAGGAGAGAGAGCGAGAGAGAGAGAGAGGGTGAGGGTGAGGGAGAGGGAGAGAAAGAGCGAGAGAGAGAGAGAGAGTTATACCACATTATACTTATTTAATGTGGAGGATAAAAAAGTAAAACAAGTGTGAACAGAACGAAAAATTGTGATACTGGTAATATGAATGACGTTATTGTACCTAAGTATTAAAATACTTTATATCCACCTTGTCTTCCACCTCATAATTTGCGATTGAAAATTAATTCTATTGTACACAATCAAGAAATTTTATAATCAATGAGGGTTTACAAAATGGTATAAGTAGGGACCCGAGCTTTATGCAAATCGCATAATCGCATGATTTTTCATAATGGAATATTGCTCGAAATTACATTAGATCGCATAATTTGAGCATTTTCGTCGACATAAAATCGTGTACCTAGATATAAGATTGTTAATTGAGGGGTCAGGGTCAGTTGCAAGGCAAAAGAAACACGACTTTTTGAGATTTTTTTTAAAAAAAAGGTTCGATTACTCATTGAAAAATGTTCTACACTTTCAAGAATACATTTTTCACGAAGATGCAGTAGTTTACCTCCTTTTGCACGATAAAGATATCAATGAGGCAATAAAAATCTAGAGAATTAATAGAAAGAAATTTATAATAAAAAAATGAATTGTATAAAAAAATTATGTGATAAATATTTATAAAAAGATGGTTTTAATTATCATAGCGGATATTTTCACTCCGTATAATTGTTCAATCCAATAATCAAGTTTCATGATAAAAATTAACAAACAAAAATGTCTATAACTTGAACGTTTAAACCAATGTTAACTCAAACATAAAATGAGTGTTATTTAAAATTGATATACTTACAAGATATAATGTACAAGTGCAATGTCACACGATGCCCGGCTCATGCTTTAGAATTTTTCGTTAATTAATTTCCAAACACCATAATTGATACGAAAGACTTATTTATAGTATCACAAGTATAAGAGTGAAAAATAATTTTAAGATTGATTTTCAACAGACTCTATGTAACTATTGTGGGATTAATGTTACGAGTTGAATAAAACTCACTTGGACATAATCTATGACGAAGTTTTTCAGAGTGTATAATTTTTTATTTGAAGATCCCGTTCGTTTTTTTCCATAATACTTCGTATAAATACACTTCTAGAAGTGGTAATAAAGTAAGAAAATATTGTATTTCTTCAATATTTACGAGGGTCGACTTTTGTGTTTTAAGAGGGCATGGTTTTCGTCCTTCCTCTTATTATTTTTTAGAAACCAATTTATATTGGTCGGTCTGCAACTTTCAGGCCCACCACTGATTTAAGCCAAACCTCGTGTGACAATATTTTCGAGTGTTTGTTGCGAACGGAGGAGAAAACTATCTGAAAAGCCATAAAAGCCTGCAAGGAAAAGAACAGATATATTTTCATAAATTTATGGTCGAAAAAAAATGTCTAATAGGGACGATATTTTGGCGAAGAGAAAAATTATATCATGTTATTTTTCACAAAATGACATTATTTATATATTATATTTATGAAAACTAGGTAACTTACCGGAGAGACTGAGTTGAACACCAAAAATGTCAAATATGTAATTTTTAAAGTAAATGATTTCATAAAAATTAAAGTCAATTTTTAGAAATGAATTCTGAAAAAATTATCCTATATTCATTTCTAAAGTTTCGAGGAAATATTAGTTGTCACGAAGGGTGGAGAAATTCATTATGCGGCAATATAACATTTTCTTTGATTGTGTTCTTATCACTTGCAAATTCCTTTGGGATTTTTGGATGTCTAGAACAATAATATAGCAGACCTTACATAAAACTTTATTTTAGATTTATTATTCATATAATAAGTTATTATGTAAAAAAAGAAATTGAAAAAAAATTGTATGAAATTGGTCATGATAATGGGGACATGAATTTAGAATAAACCAAATTCAAATTTTTCCTTTACGTCCAAAACATTAAATATCATAGTTGTTGTTGTTTCGGTCTCAGGTCTGTAGACCTGAGGCCGAAACAATAATAACTTCATTTCTTCTGAAAATTGGTCTAAAAGATTAAAAGTTATTAAATATAAAATTTTTTACAAATTTGGAATTTGTTTCAAATCTGTCAGAAATTTGATATCAAATTAGTCATATAATATGTATTTTCTGAAATCATTTAAGGGGGTGTTCTTCCGAACGGGCCGGTTTTCAGAGCGTTTTTTGGAATTTCATTGTAAGAAAAGTATTCATCATGTTTAATTCGTTTTTTAAAACTTTTATTGGTTCCTAGACTACAAAATACAGTGAACATTTTTCCGAAAATTGTTTTCTTATGGCCGCAGCATCGTTATCCGTGAAGGCCTTCCATGAGGAGGTGGGCTGTTGGTTCGCACCATTTTTAGAAAATGGCTGATTTGAAACAAAAAAAGGAAAATTTTTTCTTAATCTGTAAGGACCTCGCTATGTTTGTAGGGAGGCCTCTTCTTTTTTTTTTTTTGAAAATTGTCAAAATGGCGGGATATTGAAGAAACAGTATGTTGTTATACTGTAAAAAATGAAATTTATATCAAATTACTTTTAATGATTCCTCAATGATAAGAGGATAATATCCATTTTCTTAAATTTGAAGAGAAATATATGAATATGATTCAATTATTCAAGAAATTCTTTCAGATATAATAAAATAATGAAAACATTTTTCAAGAATGATAAAGATTACAAAATATACATTTTTATATCGATTCCAGAAAATTGATTAACATTTGAACATAGTATATGAATTTTAAATATTTCAAACACATTTCTAGTGTCAAAGCAAGCATGATATAAAAATTGAGTAAAGCATTTGTCACCACAAATTGTAAATGGATTTTAGAAGGATCTAGAAAAATTAAAATCTATTTCAATCTTCCAATGAATGGAGTCAGTAAAGTCAGTAAAGAGTAATTCTATATTATATTCAAAGTTAGAATGGATTTCCGGATGTATCATATTTTTTTCCAGTAAAGTGCAGTCGCTGCTTGGAAATCCCTTTGAAAATCATTA
>WSXT02203203.1:0-18483 GCA_011762715.2 Neuroterus valhalla | reverse complement strand
AACGTTTTTTTATAATGGAAAAAAATTAAAATTCTCCCTCTCATGAAGTATAGATGCATTTAAATACTTCGAGAATCAGATTATAGGGACGTTACATTCTTCAAATCAAATGATAAGATCTCTTTTTGATTCATAAGAAGAGATTCCATGAGTGCTCACCACCTTACAGAATATTAATTATTACCAGTTTTTTTCAATCTACTATCCTCTTATCCCAGTTTATAGAGGAAATGATAAATTTCACAAATATTTCGAGCTAAGAGATGTGGATAGCCTGATCAACTATCAATATCTGCGGAAAATGTTTCTCGCGTGAAATAAATAAATCAAACGGAATAAACATGTTGAACTCATAGTAATAATCATATTCATCATACTCTAAAACTAAAATAATCTCATTTGTCTGTGAGTTGGTAGAAGGGGTAAAATTTTGACTCGAAACTCCAGACTCTCGGAGTCTGGCCCTGGTCATTTACAAAGTGCAACTACTAACGAGGAGGCGAAGGTGTTTGGCTCATTTCCCCTCGAAGGGCGGAAGGTGTTTTGGCCGCCGCCCTTGATGCCTTTTTTGTGAAAGTGAGTGAAAAAGTACCCAAGTGTCGGGGAAAAATAAACCCAAAAAGTGAGATCCTTGAATAAAAATGGCAGCAACAAGATCAGGCCATACGCCAGAACTGAAAGTGCAATGAGAGCACCACTGGAAACCAACCGATTCGAGATGATCGAAAATGGAAGCCGCATGGAAGATGGAGGTTCACGCAGTAAAAATGGAGCTCAGATACATATGAATAATGTCAACAAGGCCAAATCACCACACCAGGATGACGCTATTAAAAATAAAAAGCAGAAAATACCTCCGATAATTCTTGAAACATATGTGGAGGATTTTGCTTTGTTTAGAAACTAGGTTCATGCAGTCACGGATGGAGAAACTGAATTTAAGAAGAATTACAAATCAACTATAATAACCATCTATTACGACAAACATAAGGACTACGAGAACATCAAGAAACTTTTTAATTAGAGACAAATCTCATACCTCACTGATTTCACAAAGGAGAACAAATTGCAGGAACGTGTCATCCACGGACTAGATTACTTTGCAGAAAGTGATACCAAGGAAGGTATGGAACAACAAGGACTACAGGTGGAGAAAGTTTACAGATTGAAGGCAAAAGCTCCCAGAGAATAAGCCCATCAGCAATGAGATGCGTTATACGTTGCCCCTGTCTACATGATAGTGCTCTACAAGAATGCTAAAACCCAGGAAGCGTTCAGGATAAGAGCCGTCTGCTACGTGAGAATACGATGGGAAAAGTATCGTAACACAAGAAAAATTACACAGTCTCGTAGGTGCCAAAAGTTCGGACATGGGACTGAAAACTGTATCGAATCTCAGCAATGTGTCGAGCGCCTTGAGACTTATCTCACAGCAGAGTGTAAAAACCGCGTGAACAGAAACCAATGTGTGACAACTGTGAAAGAGAACACTCTGCCAATTTAAGTGGATGTGAGTCATATAAAAATCATCTCCAAAAAGTGCAAATCCTGAGGTTGAGAAGGAATTCCCGAAGCCAAAAACATCCTCATCAAGCAGCTGCTACTGCTCCGGCGAACGTGTCAAGAAAATATAATTGTTCCATGATAGCCCAATGTATCTTCTTCATGCGTATCACTTGCTACGTTTACAGAGAAGAAAACTGATATCATGTCCGTCAGATACGAAATTCTCGAATCATTTGAACTAAAAGAACCCGAATTTTGAGAATCGAATTCGGGTGAAGAACTCAAGAAACGAAGAATTTACCTCTTCGAAATTGGCAGCATTATAATTTCATAAATAAGATATAATTGGACCCTAGTTTGGACCCTCATCAGTCAATGAAATATTTCATTTATTTGATAAAATTATTTTTAAAAATTCTTAAAAATTCTAGAATTTAAATTGAAAAAGGAGGAAGGTTGTCTCGTGAAAGAGGCCCTCGGTTGTAAATTTAATAACAAGTAATCAATATTATGAAGCGAAGAAAAAGGAAGGTCAGAAAGAAAAATAAAAAATGAACATATCTGGTACATGTAAAAAATATGATTTTGCACGAACAAGTAATAAATAGAAAAAAAATAACAATTACACATATAAATTAACTAGGACGGACCCCGAAGATCCGTTGGGAACGTGAAGACGAGTGACAGACGACTGGACAAAATTACAAGAATTCAAACAAGAGAAACAGAAAGTGATGAATAAGGTCGATAATGTAGAATGGAACTTTAACAATATAAAGTAGGAAATTAAAATTTTGTAACGGGTTTATAAGCATCAGGAAATGAATTGTTTTCATATCTCAGATTAACTGTGTTTGGTGTTTTGTTGATAACAAAGTTTTCAAGTATTTTTTCTATGAGCTCTATTGTTCTCTAATGATAGGATTTCACAAGTGTATAAATCAAAGATATTGCCAGCATCAATATAGTGTTTGGTAAGAGCAGTATGAGAAGCTTTATCAGGATGAGAAATAGAATATCTATGTTCACGTCTACATTTTCGACCTTATTTATCACTTTCTGTTTCTCTTGTTTGAATTCTCGTAATTTTGTCCAGTCGTCTGTCACTCGTCTTCACGTTCCCAACGGAACCCCGGGAATTTGCCCTAGTTAATTTATATGTTTGATTGTTTTTTTTTTGTATTCATTATTTGTTTGTGCCAAATCATGTTCGTTGCTTTCCGTTGGATTTTAATTTGATTGTATCTTCGATTTTTAACATGTACCAGGTATGTTCATTTTTCCTCTCCCTTTCTGACCTTCCGTTTTCTTCGCTTCATAATATTGATTACTTGTTATTAGATTCAAAATCGAGGACCTCTTTTATGAGAAAACCTTCCTCCTTTTTCGATTCAAATTTTAGAATTGAAAAAATATATTATTAAACTTGTTCCATAAATATATGTTAAGAAAAAAAATTTTGTTTCTGTTAATTTACAATATTTGTACGGTGTTTCACAGAATAAATAAAATGTTCTATTGACTGATGAGGGTCCAAACCAGTGACCGAAAGGTATTAGAAGGAGTTATTGCTTCTTTTTAATTTTTTTACCTTCATTTCCATGACTTACTTCGCTATAATTTTGATAATTCATTTCGAATTTGGCAATTTTTAAAAAATTTCTTGACTTTAATAGTTCGAAACTCAATTTTGGACTAATTCAGAGAAATTTTCCAGTACATTTCTCCAGTCATCTTTTACGATCTTTTTATTAGGTTCCAGGATAGCTTGAACTGTACCTTATTCCAGAAGTTAATCAACATTTAGAGAAAATTTGAAATCAGGACTTTTTAACAATATGTTTAAAACGAATTAACGTGAAAAGTTTAAATTTGCGGTCATTTGATACGAAATTTTCTGAAATTTTCTGCCTAAAAATAAAAGAACTCGTGAAAAGCAACATATACATAATTAAAACTGGCAACATTATAGTTTTATTAAGTTTAAGATGGCAATTTTTCCGATTACTGGTCAAAGAATTATTTTAGAGAAATGAGAAAAAATCTGCCGCGGCCCGGATTTAAAACAGGATCGCCACTAAACATGGGTGGGGCTCGTAACCAATTAGGCTACCGGGGCACACGAATATATTTCCTCATTTCTCATACTGCAACAATAGGACGCGATTCTGCATCTCTTTCTTGCTGTGTTATTTTAGACTAAGTCTAGCCTTACTGCGTTCAATTTTAACTGGCACCTATCCAGGTATCTTCTTAACCATTCAAATCTCAGCGAAAAATAAGATCACTATCATGAAAAAATTGTATTTCGCAGGAATGGCATAATTATAAAAAGCTTACGATTCTTGTTCCAGATTTCTTCTTTGACATCGGATTATGCCATGTTTGTATGCGTTTCCCAAAATAGTTTCTAAATTTATGAAAAAACACATAAAGTGCGTGTTTTAATAGCTTTGTTGTTGACTCCTTTCGAAAAATCGTGAAATGAGTCACCTATGGACTAAAAATAAACAGGTAAAATCCGCATCGCTGATTCACACATCCGGGAGCTGTCGCTTGAATGTCAACTTATTGTTAAAAAAATCTTAATATTCCAGTTTTCTGATCTGCGATCTACGTAGACCGTAAGTCAAAATATAAAAGATCCATCCTCTTTCGTTCAATTTTCCTCCTTCTTTCTTATCAACTTATGTTTTTTAACATTTATTTCCTCGTTTTCTCATTATCCTTCTGTAACTCCTCAAGTTTTTTACTTTGGCGAGGCCGTCAGCTACGAAATTCTCGAACCATTTGTACTAAAAGAACTCGAATTTCGAAAATCGAATTTATTAAAAGATCTCAAGGAATAAGAATTTAACGCTTCAAAATTGGCAGCATTATAATTCCCTGATTCAGGGAAATTTTCCATCACATTTCTCGAATCTTCTTCTACGATCTTTTGAATAGGTTCCAGGACAGTTTGAACTGTACATTATTCCAGAAGTTATTCAACATTCAGAGAAAAGAACTCGTAAAAAGCAACATACGCATAATTAAAATGGACAAAATTAAAGTTTTATTTACTTTAAGATTGTAATTTTTTCGATTACAGGTCAAACAATTATTATAGAGAAATGAGAGAAAACCTGCCGCGGCTCGGATTTGAACCGGGATCGCCACTATACATGATTGGGGCTCTTAACCAATTAAGCTATGGCACACGAATATATTTTTTTACTTCTCGTACTACCACAGAAGGACGCGAGTCTGAGTCTCTTTCTTCCTGTGTTATATTAGACTAAGTTTAGCCCGACTTAATAAACGAATTTGATTATGATTTAGAATAAAAGATGTTATTCTGTCGCCCAGGGTCTTAAATCAATTAATTTAGGATATACTAATAAAGATGTACTCATGTATAGTAGCGATCCTGGTAAAAATCCGGGCCGCGGCAGATTTTTTCTCATTTCTCTAAAATAATTTTTTGACCAGCAATCAGAAAAATTACCATTTCAAATTAATTATTCAATTGCACTAGTCGACAAAATAACATCTTTCATTCTGAAATAAAGTTTAATAGTTTTATATGCTTGCAATTCTATTTCAAATACCTTTCATTGACCTTTAAAAAGAAGCATTAGTCACAGTGGTTTGTGAAACAGGATACTAAATATTTAGGCAGAGCAGAAAAAGTTAAATTTGGTATTTTTTCAAATCAATTGATCTGGTAACATTCGCTTCATTTGGAATGAATTACTCAACTATTTGTTATACAAAATCCTCGCTGATCAAATAAATAATGTTCTTTTCAAATGTATGTCTTTGGGTGGACAATCAGTCTTTTGGATAGAAAAATAAATGTATTCTCTCCAAAAGTTTGACGACTTGGTTGAAATTGAACTTTTTTGTTGAAAATTATTCCATTCCCTTGTTTACCGACTTAGCACTATTATATAACTTTGACTTCTACGCTTTGAAATTGGATGACATCACTTTACAATCCGATTGCTCGCTTCAAAAACTCACCTTTTTGATTTGAAATCCCAACGACTTGCTTCATTACACATTCATCACTGACATTTATTGGGAATCAATTGTTCTAAATGAGAATTTGCTTTTCATGTTGAAAAACATGGAAAACCCATAAGAATCAGTTTCTTCATAGTTATCTCAGTAAATGAGGAAAAATAAAAAAAAAACTTCAAATAAAAATTGTAGATCCTGTAAAAGATACATATTTTATGTTGAACATCCTTTTACCCTACGACTGATGGTTTTTGAAAAAGATATGTTTCCACGAAGCGAATGGAGATAAACGGGGATGACATGCGTCCTACGTTATTTCTGTGACCAGTCGGACGTGTGTCTTCCCGCCCCCCACGAAACTTGGGAAATGGGAAAGGTTTGTGACATGTCCACCCTTCCCTCCCTTTAAATGAAAGAACTGCTTCAAATTATTCAATTTATATGCATTCCAAGATATTTCCTGATGGTTGTTTTTTCATCAAGTGGTATTTTATTTTTCAGATAACAAAAATGCGTCCTCCGAATTTGAAGGTCATCATAGTTATGGCATCGTTGATAATTTATAGCACGATGCTTCCTGGTTTATCTTGCCCTGATGCGGAAGCTCCCTGTACTGGAGGAGTGCCTAACATTCTCTCGATTGGAAATTGTTGCCCACGTCCCTTCCAGTACTGCAGTACGATTACAGGAAAGTGTACATCGACGATGCCGGTTCATACTAATCCAAGTGGAGGAGCGGCTTCTTCCACGATCAGAGGAAAAGTTCCTGGATAATGAATACACTACTCCTTTGGATCATAGTGAGATGATCAAACAAAAAAAAACAACAATTCTTTTTCGTTCAACAAAATTTGTACACATATCTAAAAAATTTGAATAAATAAGGTCCTTCTTTGCATCTAATCAAATAGGCAACTCTTTCAACCAAGTTTTTCTTACAGTTATTTAATTTCCTATTTTGCTCAAGGATGAATTTGAAAACTTAGCCAAAATTAGTTCTGGAGCTCATAATTTTGAGCTCTTCTACGATGATCGAGATCGCTTGAAAAATGGGAGCAGTTGATCACTTTCTCAGTTATTTCGAAATTTTTCGGATCTAAGGTCTCAATACATCTAAAATAACACAGTTGTTCTGTTATAGGAACATGTGTAAGAAATCTAAGCGAAAAAGAGCAGATACAATATGTCAGACGAGTATGCTAAATAAATTTTTTCATTCTTTTTAGATTGGTGTAAGGGGGGTTTCAGGTTCGCTAATTATGAATTTGAAATCAAAATTTTCAACTTTCCAATTCCCTATCAGAAGAATCAATTTTTATTAAAATGCATAAAGTTGAAAACAGACGATCAAATTTCTGAAAGGAACCTACATTTCCAGCATCGAATGAAAGACGTAAATTTCCAAGTGAAAAATTTTGATAAAGGATAAGAAAAAATACGAATATTGGACGAAATATTTGACTTTTCAAGCAAGAAAAAAACCTTATTTGAATTCTCAACAAAAACACATAAAATTTTGAACTAAAGTTTGCATTGTCACCCGCAAATCATAAGATATATTTTCTGTAAAAGAAATATGAATTTCCAAAGAAGAATGATTTAATTCCAGTTGAGAGAGGAAGTTATATAGAATCTCGACTTTTTGCGTCAAATTGATGAATATACTCTAAAATAGGATTATTGCAGTGAAATTTTTCATTTATTTGCAAGGAAAGAGAAGTTACCTTTAAATGTAAAGTATACTCTACAATGTTAGGTAACTTGAATGGTACTACAGTACCATTCAACAAATGACTTTAAATTAAACAGATTTTTCTTGTAACAAGGACCAAAATTTTTAATGAAAATGATAGATTTCTCAAAGTAAAGAAGAATTTCTAACAAAATACACAAGTTTTCATTGGAAAAGTTGGATTTTTAACTGCAGAGAGCAATCTTATGCATGAAACGATGAACTTCCAATAAAATACCTGAATTTTTGACATAATAATGATAAATTTATAAATTTTGTTGTGGCATATTTTGTAAGTTGAGCAAAAGATTAGGAAAGACTCGGGATAAAAGAAGACAACCAGTGTCATCACAAAAAATCAGAGTGAGAATTCAGGATCAAAGTGTTGAGATACACAATATTTTCCTATACGCTTTTCCTTCCCAAATGAATAAGCCCACTACGAGTTAAATCACGCGCTCATATAGGGTAGAAATTGAGACGCTGAAGCATCCAAAAGTTCCATTAGCGAACACAGAAAATAGAGCAAAGGTTGAACTGAGTAGGAGAAAAGACCCCACAAAAACAATGGTCAGCAAGAAAAAAACCAAAAACGACAATGGAATAAACGTCAAGCGAACATAGCGCTTAGTGAAATTGTTCCACATCAAGTATTTTAAACTGTATGAGTGCTCGCACAAAAAATTCTCAATGTCTATCAGACAAATCTGATACTAATATGGATTTAAATTGCAAAAGTAGAGAATAACCCATACGGATGTCGTTCTTGGCAAGTAGGGAAATATCACTCCATCTCCTCTCCTGTTCTCCTTTTCTCACCAACATATCCTCACCAGCCTTCGTCCTCTCTTTTCCAAGAATTCCTCCTCATAGTTACACGGCTGGCTACTTGTCAAAGTCGCTGAACTAGTTCTGCCCTAATTACATCCTCGCCCTCCTTCCACGCTCACACTTTTACTCCATATAGTAGCACACTCATCACAAGCGAGTCGAACAGCTTCATTCTCCTTTCAAATTCATGTGCAATTACCCTCTTTACTAGTCTCCACACCTGCCTTATCATAACACTGATCCTCTTCACGCTTTCCTCATCAATTATCATGCACTTCTCGATTCCTCCTAAACAGGAAACGAAGGTATACCAATCTTTCATTTCCCTGCACTATAGTCTCCTTCAACTTTCCATCAACCTTTCATATCTCTTCTACTTCCTCACCTGAACACCATAACCTGGGACTTTCCTGCGTTCAATTCTTACTTGCTTCTATCCCGGGATCTTCTAAACCTCTCCATCATCTACTTTTAGGCCCTCTCCTTTTTCGCTAGTATAACTATGTCATCTACATACGCAAGTGGCCAAATTCCTACCCCTTCTTCCCTCGATCCTCCTTCCACTTTTTCTCCTAGCTCCCTCTCCCTTTCAGCAATAAGGGTCGCGTAAAGTGTTGGACGAATCAGACGCCCCTGTCTCGACATATTAGGCAAATTCTCTAGTTTATGCGTGACTTTAGAATAATGCACGTGCTTTTGAACGTCGCGAGCGCGATGTTGCCAAACTTATGACTAAGACTGTGAAAGTCAATCGCATTCCTAGCGTTTTCTCAACTGACTTGCCGACAAGAATTAAATGTGATTCATGGATTGCGAGGGAAGTGAAAGCACGGGATGAACGGACTCCGGAGGAGGAGCTCTTCAATCGTCAAAAGGGAGGAAAAACGAGGGAAAGGTGATAGGTTAATAAAGAAAAACGTAAAAAACAGAGAAGTTAGGAGAAAGAAGTTGGGTAACTGTACGAATTTCCATCAAACGAAAAAGAAGAAGGAACACTGGGGACGCAGGACACTAGGGTCAACCCTAGAAACCTTAGGAATATTGAGGATACCATCGAAAAAAGAGAGAAGCAGAAGTCATGATTTAAAGAGTGAGAGGATTGATTATCATGATAATCAAGGGTTCAATAATCCTAATAAATATAGGTAAAGTTTTGGCATGCATATCAGCCCTCAGCTTCATTAGAGTTTTTTTCCTTCATGTTTGCCCGGCAGAAATCAATTCTCATGTTTCAAAGTTTTTGCGAAAATAATTCATGATTTCAGGACCCGAATAACACGTGCTGCAAGGCACCTGAAGTTTCCCAAAAGAAATACCCGTGAAAAACAGGCTGTGAAGATTATCATGACAACAAAAAAGAAGAAAATGGGAAAGTATTATTTTGAACATATCAACTCCATGTATTTTCTGACGTATAATACGTTGTCATAATTGGTTCTATTATGAAACTCACAAGAAAAGCGCTAGAAGTGAAAAACCTCAATAAAGTCTTCTGTGATGTACGATAGTGAGAGATGAACGTATTAAGGAAGGGACAAGAAAAAAGTCAACAGAAATACCTTCTGGCCCGCCGGCTACCACCGGACCACGAGGACAAATACATCATGACCAGTCGGTTAGAATTACTTTGGCCATCTATACAAAGAGTAATCAGAGCCTCTTCTCCACGAACCTTCGGAGAATTGTTCGGTCGAGCCGTAGAGGCTGGGATGGACGAGCTAGACGAGAAACGCAAGAAGGAGCCAAGAAAAGAGGAAGTGAAGAAAGAACCTGCAACTATTCAAACCACCACCCAGGGAAACGAGCGCCACCGACACGCACCACCCTGCAACTATTAGCCCGAGCATTATTAACACAGAAACTGCCCAGTGATCCGATCTCAGCGACGGGACATTCCTCAGGAAAACTGAAAAGGCTCGGCGGCCAGGGAGGTCGTCGAGCAGCCCACCAATCAGGGACCCCGGCAGTATATATTACCAGCGCCAACCCTCGTCGACTCTCTACTCTCTAGTCTGCCTGTCATCTCGGAGAGAGGGAAGCTGTCGCTTACGTGGACAGCTGCTCTTCAGATAACTTTGTAGGCGCATCTCTTTTGAGCGACGCCCAGCTTCAGTCACTGGGACCTTGCCCACCCTATGCCGAGCTCTCTGCTCAAGGCTCGATATTGAGTTTAAAGGATCGATTCATCTGGCACCTGAGGTCAATGTTCATTACTACCCTGAAAATTTTCATGTCAGCAACGAACTTTCGAATGAACTGGTGTTTAGGATTCCCTGGTCCGAGCAGCACCAGATCATTTACGAACATTTTCAAGGTTGTGTTTACATCGGAGCTCAGGAAAACGCTCGCTGTTACCTCACCTCCGAGACCAGACAGCCAGTCATCAATGCTGTTCTTCCAGAACTGGATAAAATTCCTCCAAGAATGTCTGGAGAATTTCGGAACACGGCAAAAACACACGACTCGAATCTTCAATCAAGCGGGTCCACTACGCCAAACTACGACAGTGGAGCACAAAATACACCTATCCAATCCAACATTATTCCGAGATGCACCTCGTTGATACTCAGTAGAGAAGCATAAGTGTCTCGATGAACAAGTGCGAGAATGCTTGCAGACTGGATGATCGAGCCTGCTGATTCCCCGTACAGCTCTGCCATTGTGGTCGCCGCAAAGAAGGATTAAGACTTTCGCTTCTGTGTGGACTACCGACGTATCAACGAGAAGAATGTGAATGCTCCTCAATACCTACCACGCATACACGAAATTCTGAAGGACTTCGGCGATACAACAATTTTTTCAACCCTAGACTTAAAAAGATGGTAGATCCCACCAGCAACAAAGTCCCGTAAATTCATGGCTTTTACGACACCCAGCTGTGGCCAGTATCAATTCAGGGATATGAGTTTTAGCTTGAAAAACGTGCCCAGTACTTTCCAAGCTCTGATCCGTCATGTGTTCGCGAATAACTGGAGCCGATTTGCAATAGCCAACTTGGACGATATCATTATTTACTCGAGGAACTGGGTGAAGCACCTTTTTCATTTGGCCCTCGTCTTCGGAAGACTAAGTTTATACGGGCTGACCTGCTCTCCGCAAGAATGTCAGTTCGGTCAAATCAGTCTGCCGTAACTTGCTCACATTGTCTCTTCAGAAGCAAATCTACCTCAACTGAAGCATCTTCGAGTGATTCTGGAAGCAAAACCGCCTTGTACACGCAAAGAATTTCGTTCTCTGCTGGGTACTATGAACTGCAATGACGGATTTTTTGAAACTCAAGCATCCCTACAGATGAAATACCAACGCTCAGATGGCACTCGAAGCCGTCAAAGAAACCTTCCGTTACCACTATGTTTTCAGCTGATCGGATCCATTCCTAATTTTTGCCCTGCAAATAGGTGCAAGTGCCCAAGGAATGGATGCTGTCTTGATGCAGATAGGCCTTGGAGGAAATCGCATGATTATTTCGTACGAAGTGCGAAATTCTCACCAACGTAATCATCCTATCACTGCAACGAGCAAGAGTGCCTCGCCATCGTTTGTTCTTTGCATCGACAGCAAGACCTTGACGTGGCTTGACCGACAGAGGGACACGCGAAACAAATTGATGAGATGGGATCTCTTCCTTAGCCGATATACCTTCAATATTGAGCAATGCTCTGTGAAACAGGACGAGCTACCCGATGTGTTATCTCGTCATCCTAATCCTGAGACGACCCCACCTGGAGAACTGGATGTGGAATCGATGGTGCCACCTACTTATTCCAGCAGCCAGAAAAAACTCATCGATTGCATCCCAGTTCTTCAAGCCGCAAACACTCTGTTTCTCTTCGCAGATATTTACTTTGCTCATCTTGACGACCCAGACCTAAGCATACAAATAAAACGATGGATCAAAATCGAAAATCAACAACGACGCACACTGGACTCCAACGGGTTTTAGCGAATCGCAACTGACTTCTCAAACTGGCTACTTCCGGCCATCCTGAGGCAGAAGAGACAAATCGGACCATTCGAGAGCACTTAATTTTGCCAGGCATGAGCTGAGAAATTCGACGTAACGTCTCCGGCTGCCATCTTTGTGTGTATGTTGTAAACCAGCAAACGCAAAATATTCCGACACGCAGTGGCAACGACCAGCACGCACCACCTAGTATGCGATTGCCGTGGATCTGATGGGGCCTTATGTGCGCAGCAATAAAGGAAATTGTCATATTCTAGTGGTCACAGACATGTTCTCGCGGTAGACCTAATTTTTTTCAATGCGCTCCACAACTGCCGTGAACATCACGAAACTTCTGGAGGAAGAAGTTCTTTTGCGCTTGGGAAACCCTTATCGAATTTTGAGCGATAGTGGTACAAAGTGTACAGGACATGTATGTACCACAGCTCGACATCCATGGCACTGCGAGTTATGGACAACACCCGTTCATCACCACAGAGCCGATCCTACCAAAAGACGGAACCAAGAAATCAAAGAGGGACGTCAACTTTGACTGGAACCTCACACTCAGCGCACCTGGACCAGTACTTGCCCGAGCTCTTGATTGGACTTTGCCGACGACCAAACGCAACTACTGTTTGCGTTCAGTGGCTGCAGAACACATTACCCTCACCACCAGTCGCAAATCCCGAAGAAAGACGACAGCAGCGACAGGACCAGGCTTGCTAGCATTAACGACTCTACGAAGAACGGTATGCTACCATCGCGGACTCGGACCGTAATAAATCCCGCGACATATATCTGGAGATACTACATCCCAAAAGATGGACACGAGCAGAAAGCTCACGCAAAGAACATTCAGCCAGAACTTTTGCCCAAACGGCCACTTTCCATGGAGGACGGTGAACAGCTCCTCCCTTCATCAAATAATGTGAAGGAGGATCCGCAGTTTTCACTCGAGGTCGGTGAAAAGACGCCTGCCAAGTAGGAGTTTCTCCCTGATTCCCACGAAGAGGGACGACCTTAGGCTCTACGCTCGTAGCTCCAGGTATCGGCGAACAGCCGCACATCCTAACGTTCGACAGAATTCTTCCAGGACAAGTTGCGGACACCCGTGCACTAGGTCCGTCGCCTACAGCGTTCATCAATTTCCGTACGTCTAGCATCTGCCACGTCCGTAGCCTCATGTATCAGCGAAGAGCCGTACGGAAATCTGCTCGTCACAGCAAACCAGGGGACACATGGGAACAGTCGTCCACTGGATCCAGATGATCTAGCACGTCACCCTACTGCCACATGGCATCCGAGTGGTGTGACCGCACAGGTGCATCCTCCACGATTCCGGTCTAGGTCAAGTACTGCCTGACAATCAGTTGGCCTTCAACAATCAGAGAGGAAGAACCTCTTATTTGCTTAATCCTTCAGAGCACTTCTGACTGCTTTCTTCTCTGTTCTGCTCTGCTTCTCAACACCTCAAAGAATTTTAGAGGCATAAATAAAAGCAGTATTGAGCTCTACTTCGAAATTATTCTTCTAAATCTCGCAGTAAGATCGGTCCTTCTCAGGGCTCCTTTACATGAAACATGTGACTTGTCTTTGTCAGGACATTTTATTCGTTCGCCTTTGTATTCTTTTTATGCGTGTGTTTGATCCTGTTGTTTCCAGGTGCCTCCTTTAATTTTGATCGTCTTTCAACTCAAGGCGAGACTCTCGCATTACTTGAGGCCTTTCACGAGGACCTCCTGAATGGGGGGTTTTTCTGACACTCTGCCACATTGAGAAGAGGCAACTTTTGGCGAAAAACTCTATGCAACGACGGAAACAGTGTCAACGATGGGCATACCAGCAAGCTCGCACAGCGGTTCTCACCTAGACCACTCCAACGGTTCCTATCGAGGCGTCGGAGTGTACGACTCCACCCGGCTGTTGTGCTCCACTACCCCTTGGGACTGTAATGCTGAGTAAGATGTTTAAACTCCGCCAGACAATTCGTTCGAAATTCACCTTAGCCCGTGTGACTCTCTTTGCCTCGAAGAAGGTGGAGAATCTACCGCGATTCTGAGTTTGGACTCATCGTGGGTACCTCCGGAATCTCCTCCGGTGTGTGACAAAGTAGACCGACGACAACTGAAACCTGTTAAGAATTCTAAAATTTATCGGAGGCATCTTATATGACGTTCAAAAAAGAAACGCATCCATGAACTAAGCTGAAAGCACGTTCATCCGGCGAGCAACGCCCCTCCTAAAGAGATTCCAGGCTATCCTAACCACCGTCTTTACCCTTGCCCTCAGCACAATCTCCCGGTCGCCCTAACCTCCGCCTGTATGCTGATCCCATAGCCTAATCTCTTCAACTTCTTTACCTAACTCCAGATCTTACTCCAGAATAAACACCAGTTTTTTCTCCTTCCATCCAAAACCGAAAAACGTCTATTCTGATATTCACTGAAATCAAACCTCCCTTTCCCCTCCTCTTTCACGTCCTGAAATTCGGACAGTTCAACCGATCATTTTCTGGACTCGTCAACCCAAACTTTTTTGACCCTCTTCCTTCATATTCCAATCGCGGGAGACACCTTCTCCCTCCCTCCACCATTCTCCGCAATACCTTACAATACCCCCTCCCCTACCCTCAAACATAAATGTGGACGGTATCAATGGATGGATCTCTAGGATATTGCAGGGAATTGCCAGGCCCGTTCCGATAGCACCTCCACAATTGAATTTCGATATTCTGCTTATGTCTGGATTAGGGACTATTTTTGGGCAGCGCTGCCGATTTTCGGCCTCATTCATTTTTCTCGAAGAACCGACATTTGCTTGGAAGTGCTGAAAGCTAGAAACTCCACTAGAGCAAATTCGACAAGTTGGAGAAATAAAACCCAACAGAATTTAGGGCTAATTTTTGGCTCTTCGAAGGTGCAAATATCAATTTATCAAAAAACACCCTCTCCCAAAAAAACAATCCCGAAATAAAATGTGCACCATGCTCAAATTTAGGCATATTAGGATTAGAAGCGGGCACCTTCATTGGGACACTTTTGAAAAATTTGGAAAATAAGATGCACCAGAATTCAGGTCTTTCTTGGGCTCTCCAAAAGTACAAGAAAAATCTTTCAAGAAATACCCTTATCACATAGGAAATGCTCTAACAATGAAACATGCTCTGCATTCAGATTTGAGCCTGACGGAATTTTTATTATATTCCTTGGTCCTCCGGGAAAGCAGAAAGTGATTTCACGGAAAACATTTAAATCACCTCAAAACGACAATAAGAAAGATACGCACCATTCTTTCGTTTGAGTAAGGCTAACTTTTGGGTTATTTTCCACAATTCAGTGTGACCATAAGGCACAAAACTTGTTTACTGAAAACAAACTACACAAACTAAAACCTTCTGCTCTATTTTCAAATAAAAAGTTACTTTTAATTAGATAATTATATGATTGTATGAGTTTTCAGAAGGGTTCCTAAGCTTCCAAAAATAGACGAAAAGCGTATGTTTTAACAGCTTTGTTCTTGAATACTTTTAAAAATCGTGATATGAGTCATGTCTCGACAAAGAAACAGAGAAAATTCGCATCGCTGACTCACATACCCAGGATCAGTTGCCAGAACGTCCACTTATTGTTCGAAAACTCCAGTTCTTCAATGTGCGATCTTCGTAAGACGAAAGTCAAAATGTAATACATTTTTTCTCTTTCGTTTACTTTTTCTATTCTTCGTTCTTGTCCACTTATGTTTTCATCAATTCTGGGGTCATTCTTTCATTATTCTTCTTTAACTCCTCCAGTTTTTCCTCTTGTCTTTATGTATTCTTCTTTTATTCTTACCTACAGGGCTATTCGCTGCGAATTCTCTGTTAATCCTTGCTTCTTCACCTTCCCTGTGATACAATCATTCCATACTTTCTTCCATTTACCCTTCACTCATTTACATACTCCGCATTTTCTCTTTACATTCTTCTCTCAAGATATTGCTTCTTTTACTCTATTTCCTAGTCCCTATCCAGCTATACTTGTCCATAGTCCTTTCCTTCTTCTTCATATATTCTAGGAATCGTCTCTTTATCAAGACATACATCTATTCTACCTTGACTTTCTGTCTCAAATGTGTCTGAAAATCTCTTCTATAAACGTTTCCTAATCCAATGACTTTTTATGACTCTATCTATCTCATTCTCTTTTTTATGATTTGACTGCCATCTCTGCCACACGTAATTCTGTCATGTGCCATTTATTTTTCTTCCCCGCACCTATCTCTGAACTTTCTGAACAAATTATCGAATATGGGACATTCTTTTACAAATCGTACGGATTTGACGAAAAAAAAGGTGAAGGGTATTTTGAATCTCTTGAAACTTTTTTTGTGTTTTTCATATGTAATATAAGTCGACACGTATGTCAGAATTTTTTCTTTTTTGCTATATTTTCGAAAATATTGTTGAATAAAAAATGACACAGTCAGCGGATTTTCTTGTCTTTGGATGCTGATAGTTCGAATGGAACATTGAAAAGATTAGCGACTAGAGGAAGCTTTCAACGAATGAATAATACAATTCGGACACAGGAAGAATTGTATGAATGGGACATTTGACATTTCGTGTGGAACAAAAAGTATGCCAAGGAAAGTAAAAAATTATTAACTCATTTTTAAAAAGCAAAAACAATCAAAGGAACTTTGAACTACCGCAGTGTGATTCCAGAAGCTATTAGTAAACTACAAGCACCCCTGTTTTCTTTATATGAACTTGCGACAGTAGAAGAAATTATGAAGTGAAAGCGAATAACAACCCATGTATAAAATCTTCGTTTGCAAAAAAAAAGACCATTGTGGAAATATGAACATGTTTAATAAATTATCTTGTGATTGTGTGAAACTATGATTTGGACTTTTCCCCATAAATCCCCGTAAAAATAACAAACTTTCATGTTACTAAATAAAAAAATCTGCCTGCTTCGCGGGCACATTCTCTTCGCGCTCGTACATTTCAAACCTCGCGCTGCACGCTCGGGTATTTGTGTCTAGCATTCGAAATGCTTTTGCTATTGTTCATTTCAATAATTATGCAGATTTGAAAGTGAATTGAACAAATCAATTTCCTTTAGATCCCAATTAACCAATGCAACCCCATATTCCTAATTTATAACGTAATTAGGAATAGATGAAGATTACATCTCTCAAAGCTCTGTTGGTTTTAAGGTACACATTCTTATCGTGGCACTCGCGCTTCGCGCTTGACTTTTGACGAAAGTTTTTATATGTAAGTTTATTATCTAAGATATCTTCACAAAAGAAATCGAATGCGCTGCTTATTGTACAAAAAACAAGTATATCAAAGACCGATTTGATTCGTTCATTT
Organism: Neuroterus valhalla; assembly: GCA_011762715.2. Classification (NCBI taxonomy): domain Eukaryota; kingdom Metazoa; phylum Arthropoda; class Insecta; order Hymenoptera; family Cynipidae; genus Neuroterus; species Neuroterus valhalla. The sequence goes on along the minus strand of WSXT02203203.1, from coordinate 1,104 downwards.
TTTGTTGGGTTATCATGTTTACAGACGGACGGACATACAGACAGACACCATCGCCAAAACCGGATTTTCGGCTTCAGGGGGTCCTTAAACGTAGAGATCCGTTGAAAATTAAAGATGTGGTATTTCGGGTGATGCTAATACTTTCTCAATCATAAATGAAGAGAATGTAATAAAATTTTTGATTTTTAAATATGTGCTGTACAGTAAAAGTTTTATTTTTTCCTTTTTTCATTGGAATTTTCGTGATAATTCAAAAAGTTGTATTCACGATCTTGTCGGGCTTCCAAAGAGAAACATTTTTTCTCGTACTACAAGGAGACATACTTACAATTTTTTAGTTTTGGAAAAAAAAAGTTCAAAAAAATTTTCAAAATTCTCCCCCTCTTCTTTTTTTGATCCAAAATAGCTGGTTAACGGACTCGACTTGTAATTCTGGTCCTCGAAAATGGCTACCAAAGCACGATTGAATATGACCACTCTTTCAAAAGTTATCGAGTTCACAAAATATTTTTGATTTTTTTTGTGCACTGTGACGGGTCTAAAAATAACCAATTTTCAGGAATTTTTTTTCTTTTGGGATTTTTATTTGAGAATCGGACAAAAAAAAATTGATTGAGTATGTATTCAACTATGTTGAACTACATTTTTATTGAAAATTACTAGAAACTCACAAAGTTATTCGAACAATCGTGACGACATGATAAAAGGGCGTCACTTGGTGGCAGCAATACAGCAATGAAATATTATCTGGAATCAAAAAACCAAAAATATTAATAATTTGAACGATAGTGGCTATCATCGTACGTAGGCGTTATTCCAAGTCGAAGCATTTTTACTTGGGTAACTATACGTAGAAAACGCTAGACGCGAAAAATAATGGAGAACAAGGATTCATTGAGGTTTTCCACTTTTAGCGTCCTTTTAGTGGGTTTCACGATTAAACCAATGGGCCGTCGTATTCTACAACAAAAAGTACATAAGATCATGTTTTTACATTCTCATCGAGAAGGTATTAGATTTATGTAAAATTTGACCCCCCCCCCCCCTACTCGCGACTGTTCTAGCTATGAGTACCCCCGCACCCGAAAACAAGGTATTTTCGAA
>WSXT02203192.1:0-18484 GCA_011762715.2 Neuroterus valhalla | reverse complement strand
GTTCCTTTTTTTGTGAAAAGCAATTTTTCTAATTGAGAAATTGACTCACTTCACTTGAAAGTTAATCATTTAAGGAAAAAAATATTATTACTCCATCTTCTGATACTAGTTAAAGGTTTGTCAGTTCAGTTGAAAATTGGCCATTCTGGTTTGGGAATATAACAATTTGTTTGAATATAGTTTTTTTTTGTTGAATTTTTTTTATAAGCAATTGAAAAAAATGGGAATTTAATTTTTTTCTAATTGAAAATTCCATATTTGTAGTTATAAATCAATTTGTTTAATCTATTCTTGAAAAAATGTGAAACTCGAGTATTCAAATTTCGGTTAACAATTTATCTGTTTCCAGTGAAAATCAACATTTTTGTTAGAGATTCTTTGTTTCAGTTGGAAACTCTTCTGTTTGGTTTAAAATTGATTCTTTCGTGTCAAAAATAATAATATTTCATTTTTGGTTGTATTTTTTGGTTGAAAATTGATTTCTGGTCAAAACTTTGACCATTCTAAATGAAGTTTTTTCTTTCAGTTAAGAATTCGTCCTTGTTTTTTAAAATTTACCTTCTGCAGTTGGATATTGACAATCTTATTTGGAAATCATTTTGTTTGAAAATGTACGAATTTGTTTGAAAGATAGTTTTTCTCGTTGGAGGTCAGTTTTCTTCCGTTATAAGTAATTTTTCATAAGTAAAAATTCAACATATTCCAATAACAATTCATTTCTTGTACTAAACATCAATGATTTAAATTTGTCATTCGATAATTCAAATTTTGGTTCAAAATTTATCTTGCTTAGTCAAAATCAATTCATATGTTTGGAGAATCCACTCATGTAGTCAAAGATTCTCTGTTTTAGTTGAAAATTCATTTTTTTTGTTTGGAATTTAATTATTTAAGATAGAGATTCATGCTGCTGTTTGAAAACTCATAACTTAAAAAGAATGGAACATTTGGTTGGAAATCGTTTTTTTTTTCGTCATCGTTAATTGATTTTTTCTAAACTGTAACTCTAATTGTTCCAATTTTTGTAGAAAAACGATATATTTTCGTGGGGAGTTCGAGTATTCGTTTCAGAACAAACAGATTTTGCAATGTTTGATCTATTGTAGTAAAGGATGTTCAAAATGAGCGTTCTGGATGGAAAAAAATGTTTGTATTTTGTGACAAATATGTATGAGTTTCTCTTAGATGACCGAAAAAATGAAAAACTTGACCGCGAGAAAACCAAGAAATGACCGGGAATTCGAAATTGTCCACCAAATCACAGTGAGAAGACAAGGGATTTGCTCTAATTGCAGGAAAGGTCTTAGAGGACCAAGAGTGGATAAGGGTTGAGAGAGTGAAAATGATATCAAATGACGTCAAAGTTAAGACCCCCTGAGGGATAATTTCGCACGAAGAAGCGCGTTTAAACGCATGGCGCTTTTAAGCACGCCCAAGTTAGCGACACTCAAACTTGAATTAATGCGTAATTAAGGCGGGTCCTCTCGATTGGAGAGACGATTTGAAGACCTTTTACGATAAGTTGCAAAAGAAGGGCTCTTCTTAATCTAAATTATGAGATAAAGAAGGAGTCTGATAGAAAATTAAGGAATAGCTTGTCCTCATTTTGCTGAATATTGCATCAGTTAATTATCCCTTCAGAATGCACGTACCTTCTTTGGAAAAATTTCTCAAAAGAAGAGAGGATGCATATATTCAAAACCGGACAAACTAGGAAATGACCGGCAATTCAATTGGAGAACCGGGAAATCACTTGACTTAACTTAGACAATTACTGAGCGTCCGGATAGCACAACGGCCTTAGCGCATGAACTCAGCCAGTCTAGTAGGTAAGAGAGGGGATAAGGCGTTGCTACGGACCCAGTTGATTGGGCGCGTTATCCCCTCTCTTGCCTACTAGACTGACTGGGTTCCCGCGCTAAGGCCGTTATGCTATCTGGACGCTCGATTGAAAATTTCACCATTACTTACGAGAAATGATCGCTTTTTTTTATATAAAAAGAGATCTCATCCTTTGATTTGTAGAATGTAACGTCCCTTTAGTCTGATTCTGAGAATTCTAAAATATATCTATACTTTCTGTTGCTCTGTGAGATTTTTCTTTCTGACTCAAGTTTGATGATCCAATTGATAATAGCTCAAACATACAGAAAGAATTATTTTCTCAATTTTTTCATTAAAAATGTATTCATCACGTTTTATTTGCTTTCTCCTGATTTATCTGCCTTGGGACAGGGAATTTCAGAAAATAATTATAGTTCTTATTTTAGGGAAGAGAGTTTCAGTAAAGATATATGATTTCACTTGGAAAAGGGAATCTTTAACATGGAACGGGGACTTTTCAAAATAAATTGTATTCGAATTAAGAAAGAGAGGAAATTAAAAAATTGCTCTTCAATTTGGAATTTGTCATGATTTGAAAGTCCCCTCTTCATAATTTTGAATGAAAAAACTACTCCAAGTAACTTTTAGAGCAAAGTAGTATTTCGAATGGGAAATATTTCAAAATTATAATAGAAAACTTGTTTACATTGTTCATTGTGAATTCATTCTATTTTAGTTAATTTTTGTTAGAAATTCCACTTTTTTATTGGAGATGCATTATTTCAATTTATAATCCACCTCTGATTGAAAATGTAACTACTTTGTTATAAATCAATTCATCTGTTTTTAGTGAAGATTCAAGTATTCAGTAGATGATTGATGTTTGCATTTGGAAATTATACTATTTCTTCGAGAAATTCTTTCCTTTTTGAAAATTCGCCTATTTTGCGAAGATAATTTAAAAATCTTCATTTTCCATATAAAATAGACTTATTCCAGTTGAAGATTCGTCATTTTCCCTAAGAATTCATCAGTTTGGATCAGTTTGGTTAAATATCAATTTCTCTAACTGGGAATATAACTGTTTCATCCTTAGCAAAAAATGGTCTTTTATAGTTCAAAAATTGACAATTTGGATGAAAATTTTTCTTTATGGAATAAAATTATATTTTTCCCCGAAACCTACTTTTCTTGTTGGAATTGGAAATTCAATCATTTCCCTGAAAATTCACATAATTTGTTGAGAAAATGGATTTTTATTTGGTATGAAATCATCTTTTTTTGCGAAAGTTACTTTTCTTTTTCGAAAATTCTTCTTTACATTTAACAATTCAAGTTGAACAGATGATTCCATATCAGTCCAAAATTCGTCTGGTTGAAAACTCTTATATTTTGTTCAAAATAAGTTTTTGAGTCAAAAATGTTACTATTCTATTTTTGGTTGAAAATAGTTATCTCTCCAGTTCAAGATTCAACAATTTTGTTGAAAAATTCTATCTTTTGGTTGAAAATTATTTTTTGGTCGAAATTCCATCTATTCCTGTTTCTTCTTTTACAAGCTAATTTTGTTTCGTCATCGGTAATTTTTTTCATAGGAAATTGTTTGAGAACACAATAATTTGTTTGGAGATAGCTTTTTTCGTTTCAGCTTTCTTTTCTTTCGTTATAAGCAATTTTTCAAAATGAGAATTTAACTTATTTTAGTTTAAATTTAGTTTTCAACTTTCGTATTCGGTTTGCAATTCGTTTTTTCGTGGCAAAAAATATGATTATCTCATATTTGATTGAAAATGCTTATTTTTATAGTTTCAAACCCAATCATTTTGTTTGAAAATTTATTTCCTGGTTGAAAATTGATTTTCGGTTAAAAATTCAACTATTCAAGTTAAAGCTTCATCGGTTCAGTTGAAAATTCGTCTTTCTGGCTTAAAATCCAACCATCAAAGTTGCATATTGAAAATTGTATTTAGAAATTAATAATTTTGTTTGGAAATATAACTTTTTGTATGTAGATAGTTTTTTTCTTCTCAAGGTTTCATTCCTTTTGTTATTAGAAATTTTCCAAAATAAAAATTTGACTTATTTCAGTTGAAAATTAGTTTGGCTGACAGCTCTTGTATTTGGTTTGAAATTAATGTTTTTAGTTGAAAATTCAACTATTTGAATGAAAATTTGTCTTTATGGTAAAAAATTATCCTTTTCTCCTCTCTTACTTTTCTTGTTTGAATTGAAAATTCAATTATTTTCCTAAAAATTCACACACTTTGTTAAGAAAGTGGATTTTTTTGTATGAAGTCATCTTTTTTGCAAAAGTTTCTTTTCTTGTTCAGAAATTCTTCTTTACGAATAACAATCCATGTTGAACAGTTGAATAATTTCCCTTATCACTCAAAAATTCATCTGGTTTAAAACTCATATGTTTCATTCAAAATTAATTTTTCAGCCCAAATTTAACTATTATATTTCTGGTTGAAAACGATTAACTCTCTAGTTCGAAATTCAACCATTTAGTTGGAAAATTGTATTTTTTGGTTGAAAATTAATTTTTTGTCAGAATTTGCACTATTATAGTGGAGGGTTTATCTTTTCAGGTAAAAAATTGTTTTTATGGTTGGGAATTCAACTGCTACATTTAAACATTTACGATTTTATTTAAAGAATTATCATTTCGCTTATTTTGGTTGACGACAATAATTCATCTTTTTTACTAAAAATTAATTCATCTGTTCGAAAATTGAACTTTTTCAGTTGATGATTCTTTGTTTTAGTTAAAAACTCTTATGTTTCGTATAAAATTGGGATTTTACATTAAAAATGTTACTGTTCCATTTTCGATTGAAAAAAATTATTTTTTCAGTTCAAACTTCAACTATTTTGTTGAAAAATTGTATTTTTCGGTAGAAAATTACTCTCTCAATTTGAAAATTTATATCCCTGCTTAAACATTCATCTTCATGTTTGAAGATTGAAGTGCTCTAGTTAAATATTTATAATTTTAGTTAGAAAATTCATCTTCTTGTATTGCAATTTGAACTGTTCCAGTTGAAGATTCATAATGCTATTTGAAAAATTAATCACCATGGTCAAAAAACGAACATTTTTGTTAGAAATCCATTTGTTTTTGTTATCCCAGATTGATTTTTTCACTGGTATTTTTTGCGAATCTAATTTGTTTCGCAATTCTTGAACTGTTTTGTTAAAGGATGTTTAGAATTAATGTCACGAATGGGAATGAATGCTCACCTTTTGCGACAAATATGAATATGTTACATATAGTTGACCGGGAAAAATTAAAAACTTGACCGGGAAATGACCGAGAATTTGAAATCGTCTGCCAAATCGCCACCCTGGAGGGACGAGTTTGATATTTATAATAATATTCATATCTTCCGATATTTTCGAATATGAAACCATCAGAGAGTTGATGTCTCATGAAGAGTTCAGTGATGATACTCCAAGTGAGTTCTTTATTCAGGAGCAGTCTACTTTCGAGGAGTAAACTCCTTTTTTCCTGGTTCAACTTTGTTTCACAGCCTCCTTTCCTAATCCCTCTTTAATGTCAACATTTATTCGCCTAGCGCCAAGACTCCCGGCGACGTGAGACGTCGCGTCGTCCAAGCTTCCGTGTAATTATCCGAAAGAAAGTTAGCGCAAGAGGCGACCACTCAACATTTACCTAAGAATAAATTGCGCGAGTGGCAAACTGCAGGTAAATGAAGACCTGGATAAAGTAATTCGGAGAGACAAGGAGTGGAAAATAAAAAATGAGAAAGAAAAATTGTTTCGCGAGGAAAGAAAGAGGAGTATTATCAGGGTGGCGACTTGACCGGGAAAGACCGGGAAATGACCAGGAATTTTATTGACAAGGGAAAACCCGGGATCTCATTTGACTCAACCTTGACTACTAAAGATTCTATGGTAAGAATACGGAAAATGACAGATTTCTTTTTATGAATCGAAAAGAGATCTTACAGGGTGGCGCTTTGACCGCGAAACCGGGAAATGACCGTGAATTTTTATTGACTAGGAAAAAACCGGGAATTTATTTGAGTCAACCTGGAACACTAATGATTCTACGGGAAAAATACGGAAAATGACAGATTTCTTTTTATGAATCGAAAAGAGATCTTACAGTGTGGTGATTTGACCGGGAAATCAGGAAAGACCAGGAAATGACCGGGAATTTTATTGACCAGGAAAAAACAGGGAATTTATTTGACTCGACCTTGACTACTAAAGATTCTACGGTAAAAATAAGGAAAACGACAGATTTCTTTTAATGAATCGAGAAGAGATCTCACAGGGTGGCGCTATGACCACGAAACCGGGAAATGACCGGGAATTCCACTGACTAGGAAAAAACCGGGACTTTATTTGACTCAGCCTGGAACACTAAAGATTCTACGAAAAAAATACGGAAAATGACAGATTTCTTTTTATGAATCGAAAAGAGATCTTACAGGGTGGCGATTTCACCGGGAAACCGGGAAAGACCGAGAAATTACCGTGAATGGTATTGACCAGGAAAAAACCGGGAATTTATTTGACTCAACCTAGAACACTGAAGATTCTACGGAAAAAATACGGAAAATGACAGATTCCTTATAATGAATCGAAAAGAGATCTTACATGGTGGCGATTTGACCGGGAAAGACCGGAAATTTATTTGACTTAACCTATAACACTGAAGATTCTACGGGAAAAATACGGAAAATGACAGATTTCTTTTTACGAATCAAAAAGAAATCTTACAGGGTGGCGATTTGACCAGCAAAGACCGGAAAATGACCGGGAATTTTATGGACAAGGAAAAAACCGGGAATTTATTTGACTTAACCTTGACTACTATAGATTCTACGGTAAAAATACGGAAAATGACAGATTTCTTTTTATGAATCGAAAAGAGATCTTACAGGGTAGCGATTTGACCGGAAAAGACCGGTAAATGACCGGGAATTTCATTGACAAGGAAAGAACCGGGAATTTATTTGACTCAACCTGGAACACTTAAGATTCTACGAAAAAAAAAGGAAAACGAAAGATTTCTTCTTATGAATCGAAAAGAGATCTTACAGGGTAGCGATTTGACCGGGGAATCGGGAAATGACCGAGAATTTATTGACCAGGAAAAAACCGGGAATTCATTTGACTCAACCTGGAACAGTAAAGATTCTACGGTGAAAATCCGGAAAATGACAGATTTCTTATTATGAATTGAAAAGACATCTAACAGGGTAGCGATTTGACCGGGAAAGACCGGGAAATGATCGGGAATTTATTGACCAGGAAAAAACCGGGAATTCATTTGACTCAACCTGGAACACTAAAGATTCTACGGTGGAAATCCAGAAAATGACAGATTTCTTATTATGAACCGAAAAGACATCTAACAGGGTAGCGATTTGACCGGGAAAGACCGGGAAATGATCGGGAATTTCATTGACCAGGAAAAAACCGGGAAGTTATTTGACTCAACCTGGAACACTAAAGATTCTACGAAAAAAATACGGGAAAGGACAGGTTTCTTTTTATGAATCGAAAAGAGATCTTCCAGGGTGGCGCTTTGACCGCGAAACCGGGAAATGACCGGGAATTTTATTGACCAGGAAAAAACCAGGAATTTATTTGACTCAACCTGGAACACTAAAGATTCTACGGGATAAATACGGAAAATGACAGATTTCTTTTTATGAATCGAAAAGAGATCTTACAGTGTGGTGATTTGACCGGGAAAGACCAGGAAATGACCGGGAATTTTATTGACCAGGAAAAAACAGGGAATTTATTTGACTCGACCTTGACTACTAAAGATTCTACGGTAAAAATAAGGAAAACGACCGATTTCTTTTTATGAATCGAAAAGAGATCTTACAGGGTGGCGATTTCACCGGGGAACCAGGAAAGACCAGGAAATTACCAGGAATTGTATTGACCGGGAAAAGACCGGGAATTTATTTGACACAACCTAGAACACTGAAGATTCTACGGAAAAAAATACGGAAAATGACAGATTCCTCTTAATGAATCGAAAAGAGATCTTACATGGTGGCGATTTTACCGGGAACCGGGAAATGACCGAGAATTCATTGACCAGGAAAAAATCGTGAATTTATTTGACTCAACCTTTACTACTGAAAATTCTACCGAAAAAATACGGAAAATGACAGATTTCTTTTAATGAATCGAGAAGAGATCTAATAGGGTGGCGATTTGACCGGGAAACTGGGAAAGACCGGAAAATGACCAAGAATTTATTGACCAGGAAAAACAGGGGAGTTATTTGACTCAACCTGGAACACTAAAGATTAAACGAAAAAAATACGGAAAACGACAGATTTCTTTTTATGAATCGAAAAGAGATCTTACAGGGTGGCGATTTTACCGGGAAACCGGGAAATGACCGAGAATTTATTGACCAGGGAAAAACCGGGAATTTATTTGACTCAACCTTGACTACTGAACATTTTACCGAAAAATACGAAAAATGACAGATTTCTCATTATGAATGGAGAAGAAATCTTACAGGGTGGCGACTTGACCGGGAAACTGGGAAAGACCGAGAAATGACCGAGAATTTATTGACCAGGAAAAAACCGGGAATTTATGTGACTCAACCTTGACTACTGAACATTTTACCGAAAAATACGGAAAATGACAGATTTCTCGTTATGAATCGAAAAGAGATCTTACAGGGTAGCGATTTGACCGGGAAACTGGGAAAGACCGGGAGATGGCCGGTAATTTAATTAAACAGGAAAGAACCGAGAATCTGTTTGACTCTACCTAGACACATTCGTCTAAGTTTTTATGTTGTGGAATGTTCCATGATCGTATTTCTGCTCCACAGAATTATTATGTGTCATGTGTAGGCACATTTATAGTCCATGTGTAAGCACATTTTTGTCCATGTGCCTGTATAAAATCTGAGGTCCTCCAACGTCCGGCAAGTCAATATTTGAGGATGGTAGAAGAACAACAAGAAGTGTTGTTAGATACCCCATATCTTTCAGACGATTCATAAAAGATTCTCGATAATTTACCATTTACTCCATCATGATTATCTATTAATAAACACTTAAGAATGATAATAAACCACCTTTTTATTGTTATCCACGAAATGTAACCAGGTGACAAACTCGTTTTAAAGGAGTTGTCAACAACATTGAAGGGATACACAGTAGTTGAGCGAATGAAACAAGTATCGAATTCCTATTGCTGGTAGTTTTCCGGATTACTCGTTCTCGCGAGACTCCACTGTACTTGGTTATTGCGGGAAATCAAATCACCGCTTCGGTAACTAGCCAATCGGCCGCCAGTCAGATGGCCGCGATGCGTTCATCAGTGGAATTGCACTTTCAATGATCCGCTGTTGATTGCTGTCCTAGTGCATTACGTGTGAGATAGTTGGCACTACGACACATTTTACAACTCCATTTAACAGCATTATATCCACAGCTAGATTTCTGATAATAAACTGAAGTTCATCAGTAAGCTGCAATTATGGAGATGTGTGACAGGTTGCCAGCAGGAAGCAAGCAATAGATGATAAATTTTGCTCGTATATTGTATAACTATCTGGACCGCATATTGCTAACAAATATTTGAGCTGCAACTTTGCGGACTCCTTCTCATTTGAAGCATTGTTTTCTGTGTGAAATATGTGTATGGTATCAAAAAACGACGGATAGAGTAAAAAGTTAGCACCAAAAGATCAGGTGACTTCTTGACAGAATAAGGTTCGATACAGGGTTGTCTGTTGAGCCCAATACTGTTGGCAATGTTTAGAGCTGACAGAGAAATCGTTTGATGAAGGATTAGAGGGAAGCCGGGTGTCGACCTGACCGAAAAACCGGATAATGACCGGGGGTTTTATTGAATAGGAAATTACCAGGAATTTTATTGACATGGGAAAGACCCAGAAATGACTGGGAGTTTCAGTGGCCAGGAAATGACCAGGCATTTTATTTACCGGGAAAAAACGAGAAATGACCGGGAATTGTATTGACCGGTAAAAAACCGGGAAATGACCGTTATATATTATTGACCAGGCAAGGACTGGCAATTCAAGTGACTGGGACCAACAGGGAAATGACCAGGAAATGACCGGGAATTCCATTTACCGGGAAACCCCCGGGAAATGCCCGGGAGTCTCATTGAACAAGAAATGACCAGGAATTGGATTGTCCTGGAAAATACCGGGAAACGACTGGGAGTTTTACTGACCACTAAATGACTCATTATTTTATTGACTTGGGAAAGACCGAGAAATGACTCGGTGTTTTAGTGGCTAGGAAATGACCAGGAATTTTATTGATTGGGAAATGACAGGTAATTTTATTGACCAAGAAACGACTGAGAATTTTATTGACTAGGGAAAAACCAGGAAACGACTGGGGATTTTATTGATCAGGAAAACACCAGAAATTTCATTTACCGGGAAAACCCCGGGAAATGACCGAGGTCTTATTGAACAGGAAATGGCCAGGAATTGGATTGACATGGAAAAAACCGGGAAACGACTGGCAGTTCTACTGACCAGGAGATGACCGGGAATATTATTTACATGGGAAAGACCGAGAAATGACTGGGAGTTTTAGTGGACAGGTAATGACTAGGAATTTTATTGACAAGGAGAAAACGAGAAATGGCTGGGAATTTTATTGACCGATAGAAAACCGAGAAATGGCCGGTAAATATTATTGACCAGGCATGACTGGAGAAAACCGGGAAATGACCACGAAATGACCGGGAATTTAATTGATTGAGGAATGACACGGAATTTCATTGACCAAGAACCGACCGAGAATTTTATTCACTATGGAAAAACCAGGAAACGACTGGGGATTTTATTGACCAGGAGATGACCGGGAATTTCATTTACCGGGAAAACTCCGGCAAATGACCGGGGTCTTATTGAACAGGAAATGACCAGGAATTGAATTGACATGGAAAAAACCGGGAAACGACTGGCAGTTATACTGACCAGGAGATGACCGGGAATTTTATTGCCATGTGAAAGACCAAGAAATGACTGGGAGTTTTAGTGGCCAGGAAATGACCAGGAATTTTATTGACCGGGAAAAAACGAGAAATGACCGGAAATTTTATTGACCAGTAAAAAAACATGAAATGACCGGCATATATTATTGACCAGGCAATGACTGAGGATTTCAGTCACTGAAAAAGACCGGGAAATGACCGGGATTCATGACCAGGAAATGAACGAGAATTTTATTGATTAGAGAATGATCGGGATTTTGTTGACCAAGACACGACCGATAATTTTATTGACTGGGGAATAACCAGGAAACGACTGAGGATCTTATTGACCAGGAAATGACCGAGAATTTTATTTACCGGGATAAACCTGGAAAATGATTGGGAATTTCATTGAGCCAGAGAAAACCAGGGAACGACCGAAAATTTCATTGAAACCCCGGGATACTTGACCTAACCTAGACGATTAAAAATTTTACCATGGAAAAAAACGCTTTCCCTTCATAAATTAAAAATAAATCTTACCATTTGATTTAAATTATGCAACGTTTTTTCAGTCGGTTCTAAAACTTTTCGAACATGTCTATACTTTATGAAAGAAAGAATTTTTTTCCAATATGAGAAAAACGCCTTTGCAAATTTGTTACTTTGTGAGTTGTTTTAGCTAACTCAATTCGGGTAATCAAATTGATGATAGATGAAACAAACAAGAAGACATTTTTCTTCAATTTTTGCAGAAAAATGTGTTTATCACGTTTTATTTGCTTTCTCCTCATTAATCTGACTCGGGGCAGCAATCTTAGAAAACATTTATATTTTTTATTTCAGGGCAGGGAAATTCAGTAAAGAAATGAAATTTCACTTTGAACATGGAATTTTTTAAATGGAACGGGAAATTTTTTAAATGACTATCATTTTTCGGATTTGGAAGAAAAGAATTTGAAAAAATCGCTCTTCCAATTTTGTATGCGTTATACTTTGAAAGTCACCTCTTCTTCATTCCAAATTAAGAAAGTACTCCAAGCAGTTTTCAGACTAGGAGCAGTATTTTCAAAAGGGAAATTCCTAAATTATAATAGAGAACTCTTTTGTTGGGGATTAAATTCGCATGTTGATGGTGCATTATTTCACTAAAAAATTCACCTTTGGTTGGATATATTACTACTCTGTTATGGATCAAATCATCTTTTTTCAGTATAAGTTCCAGTGCATGGTTAAACACTGATTTTTAAATTAAAAATCTAACAACTTCTTTGAGAATTAATGTACTTAAAGGAAAATAATGTCTTTTGCAGGAAATTCATCAGTTTGGTTGAAAATTAGTTTCACAAATTGGACATCAAATTTTTTCATTTTTAGTGTGAAATTAACGTTTTCTACTTCGGAATTCGACAATTCTGATATTTTGACGAAAAATAAATTTTTGCGTGGAAAATTATCTGTTTTTAATAAAGTTATTCTTATTGTTCGAAAATTCTTCTTCACAGTGAATAATTCAAGTTCTACAGTTAGATATTTTTCATTCGAGACGAAACTTCATCTTCTTGGAAATTCTTATTTTTGGTTAAAAAATTAATTTTTCGAATCAAATAATTGTTACTTTTTTATTTTCAGGTGGAAGTGATTATTTTTATAATTCGAATTTCAACCATTTTGTTGAAAAATTGTATTTTCTTATTGAAAATTATTATCTGTTCAAAAATTCAACAATTCTGCTTGGAGGTCCATAATTACAGTTAAGAACTCGTCTTTCTGGTTTGAAATTCAACTACTGCAGGTAAAAATTCACATCTTTTTTGAAAACCTATGTTGTTTAAAAATGTAGAAAATTGTCTGATGTAAGTTTTTATTTAATTAAAATTTAGTTTACATTGTTACAAGTAATTTTTTAACTGAAAATTGAACTAATTCGAATTGGAAATTCCATAGTTACAGTAAAAAATTCATTTTTTTGGTTAAACCTCAATTCTTTTTCAGAATAAAATTTGAGTTTTCGGTTGAAAATTCATATTTTTTATCATGAACTAATTTATCGGTTTTAAACTTAAACTCTTTCGGTTTGAGAAGTTTTGTATTAGTTAAAAAAATAAAAACTCTTATATTTGGTTAAAAAATTAATTTTTCGGATCTCTATAATTGATATTCTATTTCAGGGTGAAAATTAATATTTTCATAGTTCAAAATTCAACCATTTTTTTAAAAAAACAGTATTTTTTTAATTGAAAATTAGTATCTAGTCCAAAATTCAACTATTCTAGTTGGAAGTTCATCATTTCAGTAAGAGATTTGTCTTTTTGGTTTAAAATTCGACTACTACAGTTGGAAATTCATAATTTTTTTGAAAATTTATAATTTTATTTGGGAATTCATAATTTTGTCTGAAAATTCACCACCTTGTTTGATGTAAGTTTTTCTTTTGTTGAAAAATAATTTCCTTTGTTATAAGTAAGTTTCAGCTGAGAATTTACCTTATTCGAATCGGGAATTCCATAGTTATAATTAAAAGTCCATCTGTTTGGTTAAACATCAATTTTTTTCTAGCTTTAAATTTAAGTATTGGAATTTTGGTTGGCAATTTATTTAAAAAAAAAATGAATAAATAACAAAATAAAATAAAATTTTGAAAATGGCGTTGCCGTTGTTTTTTCTAAATTGAAAAAAATGTGTATGATATCATAAAATAATAGTTTGTGTGTCTTCCTTTGTATTATGAGGTTTTAATTTTTTCCACCAAACTGTTACCAATTTCGCGCAAGCGCCTTTTCGAATAGTATGGCTTCAGCAATGCGACAGAGCGATTGGCAAACAAGGTGGACAGTCTTCCGCCTAAACTAAATAATGCATGAGCTCCATCGAACGTTACATTAAAATGCATGTAGTCTGTTTCGATGTAGATTCTTGGGTTCAGCGATTAACAATTAAAAATTTTGATAATCCTGCCATTAGAGGGAACATTGTCAATCCGCTTGAGCGTCCTTCGATTCATAGAACCTCTCATTATATTCCCTTTGATCATCATGAAAACTCTAATCTTTCTGGAGTAGAACTGCCATAGGAGTATTGTGCTCTCGCATTGTGCGCTCGAGTGCATTCGCAATAGCAGCACGTTTAGCCGGCACCTTATCACAGAGATTTTCCACATCAGTGAACTTCAGTCGAGGTAAACTCAGCAGCGATGAAATAATGAAAATTTTCGTTGTTAATGGAAGTAAAAATATGCAGTGAAGAAGATCGAGCTGAGAGTAGAACTTCCAACAAAAAGGAAATGGAGGAAGTGTGTCAGAAATGTTCAAAATAGATTTAGTTCTCTAAGAGGGGATACAAAACATTTCTAGAAGGTACAGTCTCGATTCCATTTTCATTTTATAATGGAATGAATTTTTTATAAGAAATGTGGATTTCATCTACATGGAAAAGACAATGAGAAAAAGTGAACATAAAAATTTTTCACAATGCATGAGATAAAGTCGTTCTTGTGTGATGTACGACTGTATTTATAGTGGCATGGAACTGGGTTATAGTGCGAATACTTGAGAAATTTTATTAGGAATACTTTTGAGAGTTTCTGCCACAGCGGATGCGGAGGAACTTTTACACTTCCGGACTTTTGCATTCAAATAGGAAAAGTAGCGTAGTCGCAAAAGTATCGATCAGGACCAAATATTTCGTCGATAAAAATTTCGAACTGAAAAAATCAATTTCAATATCCTTCTATTTCCAAGTTGTAGAAGAAACAATCCAAGTTTTCCTACCCAATTTCTACCATAGAGAAGAATTCACAAAAAAAAAGATGACATTTTATCTAAAGTATCAATTTTTTGAGCCATAAAGACCAATTTTCTACAAGAAAGTTCTATCTTTTACACGGAAATATAAATGGTGATTCAAAATACACTCATCTCTCCAGACAAGGCCGTTTCAGACTAGGCCGGCTTCACACTTGAGTGCCTCTGCCTCTCCCACCGCGCGAGCTTCGACGTCCTGCGCCGAAGGCAATCGCTCAAGTAAGCAGGGTGCTACTGCGTAGTTTAAAGTTGCTTACTTGGCGACTCTCTGCGTGCGGATTTTAGAGACTATATGCGGCACTGAGTGTTGATATAAGTCTGCTTGATCGTTGCTTCAAACTCGGTTTTAACCAAATTTTTATTTGCGTTCCGCACAGGGCCGTCCGCCTCTGATGCCGGCCTTGTCTAGAGAGATGAGTGTAATAAAGTTTTCTTAAAAAAATATGGATCGCTATCAGAAGATTCGATCTTCAACCAAAATTGGAATAATTATATGTGAATTCGAATGATAATTCTTGAAAAGAAAATATTTTTCTTCCCAACAAAGATTCTGGTTTCAAATAGAAAATACTCCAATTTTTATAATTTCAGTTTTCTGCCAAGATGATTTATTGTCTCCCAAGAAGCTATACATTTCAACAAACGATTCAAATTTTCACGGAATAAGATCACGCTTTCACCAAAAGATATATTATTATTTGAACTCTAGTTAGAAAAAATAGCTTTTAATGAAAAAAAAAGAATTATTTGAACAATATCTAAGAGAATATTATTCCCGCAAGATGAATTTCCAACCAAATATTTCAGAAATGGACTAAAACAGATTATTTTTATTCAAAAAGATGACTTTTTAACAAATATTCTTAATTTCGAACCAAAGAATTGAATTTTTAACTGCGAAAAATGAATTTTGAATCAAGATGATTCTATTTCAGCTGTAAAAATTATTTTCCAACTAGATAATTGTATTTTCAACCAAGAAAATTAAAATTCTACTAAAGTTAAGTTTAAAAAAAAAACGCATTTGGTTTCAATATGGAATTTCTTAACTATTTGAATGAATTCCTTATTTTCAACTAAGATCAATTATTTTGCCAAAAAGTATGAATTTCCAAATGAAGATTAGAATTCCAACTTGAAAAGATTAATTTTACTGCAAAACTGTTAATTTCCAGTTGAACATTTAAGTTTCTAACAAAATGAGTTATTCCTCAAACAAAATCGACCAATTTTCTACAGAACAGTTATATTTTTACCAAAAAAGGATTCGGTTCTACGACTATGAAGTATGAATGGTTTTAATCTAGAAAGAGTAACAAAATAGTTGAATGTTATATTAAAAACTATAAAATTTTTTAGTTAGAAAAAGGTTGAACAAATAGTCCGCAAAAGTCCTCAAAAGTACCCTAAATTTAAACATGGAGGTTTTCTTATCGAAATCTGGTGCAAATATTATTTAAACAATTCTTCTAAACGATTGAGTTAGTTTACAGAAATTAATTTTATGAAACCGTTCGCCTCTTTGATTGTTTGTCCCCTTACAGATTGTGAGTCCATAATTTGTTTATTTGTATAGATTTATACTTAGAACTACAATTTTTTAAGATTATTTCTCAAATTTTGATTTTCTGATGTAAAGTCTTCAAGATAACGTTCGACTGCGTTTCAAAATTTGAAGTTTTCAATGTTTACCGATAAAATTATTAGAATTGAAATTTGAGGAATTTGAAATTGGGAAACAGAAATCAAATTTCCTCTCAACGTCCAAAATTCGAGTTTATATCTGCAACTCCTGCAAATTAAATAAAAAACCAACAACCGAATTCCGGCAAACATCTTTGAATATGCCTATTGAAGATTCAAAAACACTAATAAAAATAGGAAAGTTAATAAAAAAAGTAAAAATATTGGAGGAAGCAACCTCCAAGTCCTCTTCTTTCCTTTTTTTCAGAAAACGAAAAATAAAAATATTCGGAATATCAACGAAAGTTTTGTTCACCCAGCATTCTTATTATAATATGAAATTCCTCAGCGGATCGAAATCCATCAGAGACCTTCTGGAAGGTTCCTCACCTTGATAAGGGTGTTGAGTGAGCAACGGAAAGTTGGTAGATATTTTTGTTTTTTGTTAAAACAAAAAAAAACGATGGCTAAAAAAATAGAAAAAAAGGGAACTTGGAGGTTGCTCAAGCTCCTTTCGTCTCCCGTCTTTTTTAATTTTTTTATTTTTGTAATTGTTTTTGAATTTTTCAATAGGTATATCCGAATGTGTTTGTCCAAATTTGATTGTTGCATTTTTAGTTTTTTATTTAATTTACAGGATTTGAAGATATTAACTTGAATATCGGACGTAAATGAAAATTTCAAAAAAAGTTTTTTTTACCTATTTCAATTTATCAATTTCCAATGAATCTAAACTTTGCGTTCCAACATTAGTAGGCTTCACCTCAAGGGATAAAAAGTAATGCAACGTAGGTAGTGGATGCAAAACAAGAATCTTTATATTTCTTCTCGTGTCGGGGGCGAAGTTCAATAAACTTCGGTATCGAAGATCCTTAAGTTATTTTTCTCATCACGCGGAATCTCCAGTTTCTTTGCAAAGGGAAGCCAATTCAACATTTATGAAATACGAATCATGGCGAGAATCGCGGCTGAAGAGAAATTCGACCGGACTCAGGTTTCACAGCTCTTCCATAAATTCAATTTAAACTTCTCTATGCCGGTAAGAATGGTACCGAAAGACCCCTTCCATTTCTCGTTTCTTGCATATCCCATAGCTTTTGAGCCCACAAAGTTTTTTAGAATTAGTCTCCATAAACATACCATGGATGGTAAACAGAGTCTTCTGTCATAGCTGATCAAGGTAACTAAAATGGGAATCTAAGAATTAAATTCTATAATTGTGTATACGTACGTAGAGCTAGAAAGCGTGTACTTCGTTTGAAAAGAGGATCGACGGACCGCACCGTAGCTCAGTTGAAAGAACATTCGTCTGAATAACGAGAGGTCCTCATTCACAAAAAGTATATTTCCTACGTTCTTTAACTTTCTTTAAGGAGTTCCACTTAAACAGTGAAAAATACTGCATTTTCCCAATGAAAATTTTTCGAGATGCTGATGCAAAAATTAGCAGACATCTTTGTCAACAAATATTCGAATGAATCTCTAAGTAGTCGGTGTTACGGTCATTATTCGAGTAAAAAAAAAAGAAGACATCAAAAACATGTCAAAAACACATTTTTATTAAACTTTAAATCCCCTCCTCAACGTTTCGACAACACTGCGGGTTTTTTGCAAGAGTCGATACACACATCTATAATATAATAAAAAATACTTTGTTCCTAAAAGATATTAAATTAAAGAATTAAAAGATTTCTCACACAAACTAAGGTGGTGATTTCCTTAAACAAAAAACAATTTTTAATCAACATACCTGAGTGACTCAATAAAACATGTAATGTTTTTTGAATGAAAAAGATGTCATTTCAAATGGTTTAAGAATAAAACCGTTGTTTCCTTCAAATTGAAGCCTCAAAAACAATGGAGAGGCTCCAAAGCTTGAGAATAAATTGAATGAAATATTATTGAATCGAACAGAATAATCCTAATTGTTAATGCATGATGCTCTGATAAATTTGGTTTATATTCATAATTTCTGTTTTGAAATTTATTAAAGTTTTGAAATATTTATTCATAAAAATCTGCCCGCTGCGCGGGCACATTCTCATCACGCGCTTCGCTCGCAAGTTTGAGTGCGCCTAGGGCGCGCGTCTTTCAGATCTCGCGCTTCGCGCTCGATGTTGATCTCACCTCGCGCTCCGCGCTCGGTTATGAATTTACCTCGCGCTACGCGCTCGGCCTTTGTACCTCCCTACAGT
>WSXT02203181.1:0-18484 GCA_011762715.2 Neuroterus valhalla | reverse complement strand
GCGCGAAGCGCGAGATCCTACGGACGCGCGCCCTAGGCGCGCTGATACTTGCGAGCGAAGCGAGCTGCGCGCGAAGCCCGCGATGAGAATGTGCCCGCGAAGCGGGCAGATTTTTTGAGTGACAAACACAATAATTAGAATACTAATGAGACATTTGTTGCTTCTAAATGAAAATTTAAAAAAATCAAGACGAACGTTTGAAAATTATTCCGAAGTATTTCGTGGTATAATTTAGGAAACTGGTATTAAAAAAGGTGATTTTATTAAATACGTATTTGTTCCATTTTTTTATGTCTTTTAAGCTTGCGGAAAAAATGTTTAATAAAAAATATTCATTCTTTCAATTGATGATCACTTAAAACTGAACATACAAA
The DNA here is from genome assembly GCA_011762715.2 of Neuroterus valhalla. NCBI lineage: Eukaryota > Metazoa > Arthropoda > Insecta > Hymenoptera > Cynipidae > Neuroterus > Neuroterus valhalla. The sequence continues at coordinate 18,110 of WSXT02203181.1, read as the reverse complement.
AAATGCAACAAAATTTTCGAAAATTCTTTGAAACGTAAAACTTGAAAAATTGATATGTTCCAATTAAGAAGTCTTGGTAGCTAATCAAATGTAAAAGTCCGATTAAAAGTTTATGAACTGTTTTTAATTTTTAAGTAACTTCAAATTAATAGTTCCATATAATTGAACTTTTCTATAAAATTTCAAATTGTATGTTCAAATATTGTTTCAGTCTCAAATATTCAATTTTCAACCCAAGCAATTTTAAAATTTTTCCAAATGAAAAATTGCATCATTTCAATATTCAGCAATGTTTAACTGCTCATTAAAAATGAGCAATTATAATTCTGATACGCAAAACAAAATAATCTGGGACTGAATTGTTCCAATTTGAAAGTCTTGAATCGTTCAATTTTAAAAGTGCTGAATTTTAACTTTGAACTTCGGAAATTTTAGTGTTCTACTTCATTGAATTTTTAATTTGTGAGCAAAATTTTGGAATTTCAAAGTATTGATAACAATTGAACAATCATATTGTATGTTGAGTCTTGAAATGAATTTGAATTTTTTTAATTTTACCGAAAAAAAATTTCTTCAAAATGGCGTAGTTTTCAAAAGCTAGAAATTTAGTGATTAATTCTTTGATTCGATCAACAACATTTAATTTTAAAAATTGCATTATTTATCATAATTGAGATTCTCCATTTTATACGCGTAAATCATTCAGCGTTTGAATTAGAAATTCGTCAAGCTTCCATTTAAAAACTTGAAAATTTCCCAAGCATTATTTTTAGAAAAGGGAAATTTGAAAGCGTTCCACTTTGAAAACTTTTATCAGCAATTTCGTTTTTATTTGATTGCTTTGAATACATGAAATTGATTCGTTCGACTGTTATGCTGGATTTTGTGGAGAAATTCCTGAGTTATGCGGGTCGCATAGCAACCCTGTAATTTAATTGTTGAAATTATTGAACATATAACTAAATGAACCTGCATACATACGCCATATATTACGATGCTCAAATGCATAATCGTTGCAGAACTGACAACGCGGTTATATAACTGTTACATACTATTTCGTTTTAAAAGATATAAATGTTTAACCTTACTTTCTTAGGTCAAATTGTTAGTTTTTTTTCGGGAAAATATCACCCTACATTGTGTGCCCGAATTGTATATGATATGAATAAGCGCAGTTTCCATTTCATTAAGTATTTCATATATTTGAGCGATTTTTGAGGTTATGTTAATTATTGTCAGTTATAAATGGCTCAACTGAAAGAAGAGAATCGACTCAAGTACACTAAAATAAACTCACCTATCAGTTATTTTTTTATTTTCTCCAAACAGTTGAATTCAACAACAATAATCCGCGGATTTACTATCCAAATCATCCAAAACAAAGTCATCTCTGGTCCACATCAAAAATATATACAAACGCTAACCAAAACAAACGCTCTAATGACAACCACGGAGTAAAAACATAAAAGAAAGTATTTGAAAATTAAAAATGATCGGCTCAAACCATTTTTCTGAAAAAAATTGTCTAAAAACTAAATGATTTTGAAAGAATCAAATTATTATCTTAAAATTCAATTTTATTGTTTCAAAATATCTTTGCCAAAATTATCAAATTATTCAAGAAAATGGAAGATAATATAGAATAATGAAAATCTTTACATTATCGACTGACAGTTCTTGTCGTTCTTATTCACTATTCCAGCGTGCAATTGTTACACAAGCTCTAAGAAACTCCATATAGCGACCATCATAATTCTTTAGGCTATATGTAATTATCAATATCTTGCAAAAATTTCATTTCACAAAAGGAGTAATAAGATTTCGAATTAGGACCTATGATATTTAGTGTGACGGCCCTGGTCTTCAGGCCAGTCGACGGCGTCGACGCACGCGCATTGAATTCCTTCAAGTTCACTTCTGCATGTTACTGCAACGTGCTCGTTGCGAAATTGATTTCGACTTATTTCTTGATCGTTTTTCAAGTCACAGCGGGTCATCGAAAGTAATAATTCTTCTGTAATATTACCGATATCATTCAGAATGATATAAAACTTTTTTAAAGAATGGATACGCTGTTAGCATAAGACAACTGTTATAAATACTTGCTTGAAATTTCAACAATCTGGTTGATTTTTTTTCTCTCTCAACTGAAAATTTAACTCTTTCACTTAATATTAGTTTTTTGGTTGAATTCAAAGTGTTTTTTATCTCAAGCTCAAATATTTTCAAATATTTTTTCTTCGAAATATCAGTCGTTACAATTGTCTTTGTGAATTAATCTTTCTTTTTGGTAAAAATGAATTTTTTGTTGAAACTAAAACTAAAATTTATTTTTTGGAATGAAAACTCAAAGATTCAGATTTTTAATGAATTTCTGTATATCACAGTTGGAAAATTCCACTATTTGATTAGAAATTCGTCTTTTTTGTAGAAAATTAATTTCCTTGGTTAAAAGTCCATCTTTTTGGTTGCCAATTCAAGAATTTTGTCGAGAAGTCTCCTTTTGGTTCAAAGATTCAACTGTTTTATAGAGAGACATTTTTTTGGGTTGAAAATTTACTTATCAATTTTTTTGTGAAAAATTGTTTCTTTGGCTTGAAGATGCAACTGTTTGATAGAAAATTCATCTGTTGCATTTGAGGATTCACTTATTTTGTTGAAAATTAAACTATATGTACTCGGTTAGAAGTGGAACTACTGTTTGTCAGTAATTTTATTTGAAAATTCATCTCTTTGGTTAAAAAATTTTCTATTATGTTGACAATTTGTGGGTTTCAGATATCCATTAATTTTTAAGGAAAGTAATACGAGAAAGGTTACATTTTGAATTGGTAACGATGAAAATAACTAGTTTTTTTTGTGATCTAATAGTGAATAAATCTAAATTTCAATCTTCAGGTGATTGAATCATTTGAAATCTATAGCTCCGGAAATCCATAATATATTGTTTGAACCATTCTATGTATTTATCAAATTCGTTCCTATTCAACAATTTGAAATTCGGAAAAAAAACATTGTACAGTTTTGAATTGAAAAAGTGAATCACTTTGTAATTTTACGTTAGGGGATTCGCTACACGCAAAAATCAGCTCACGTATATACCCACTGCTTCACAGCAGATATGAGCCTAACAGCTCTCCTGTGCGTCTCTTGGCGCTGTACAGTGGGCTAGAAGACCCGAAATCTTTGCCAAAAACCAAGTATGGAATTTGAATAAATCAAACTATCATTCTAAAGGTACTTCAGAGTACTTAAAAATCGGTTTTTCAAATTACAATTACCTTTCATTGTTACAAAGTGATATCTTGAACTTAGAAAAGCACATGAAATGAGTAATAAGAAGAGTAATGCAATAACTAATGAATTTTTGAATAATTTCATCATGTAAATTCTCTCGATTATATTTTCGCATCAATAAATGTTAAGAAAACACGAAAAAGGCGTGATGTCTATCAAAAAATATACAGGCTCAACATTTTTTGTGCAATTTATTGAGGAATAAAGTGATATTTTTCATGTGTGCGCCAATTCGTTTCTCTGCACACTTAGGCTTCACACCCAAATGAGAAAAATGAGGTGACACTTTGTTCACTAGAATATGTATTGTGAGCCTGACCTGCGCCATTTTGCGCGTTTTCATTTGTTTAAAAAAAAAAACTAACTCTAATCGCAGCTGTGCGCATTCATTTATTCCCACCTGTATCGAGATATTCAATACACTTGCTTACCCAATAACATCTATGACCGAAATTTCAAAATATTAACTATAACTAACATGAAAGCAATACGAATAATTTTCAAATATTATTATTAAAAACAATAATTATAATTTATAATTATCATAACATATTGTTCAATAAATTCGGAATTTGATATACTTTAATCGAAAACATGTAATAAAGGAAATCTTGATTATAAATTGTTTTATATGTAATAAATGATATAGTCTAAATAATTAACTTTGTGATAAATAATAAAATAATAATTTAATAAAATACAAATTACTATCGTATTATCTTTTCCTCAGAAAATTCAGTTCAAAAACCTTCACTGCACTTAAATGTTACCGCGTAAAATTGTTAGTTCAACTTTCAACCACGAGACTGGCCAGCATTTTTTTGTCTCACAAGTGAAATTAATGTCTGCAGTTATAAATGGAAACGATGATCTGATTCCAATTTATCTTCAGATATCTTTTGATACTCAATACGCAGGTTTGTACTTTAATGATTTATGATTGTATTTGATTTCCGTTTAAAATTCCCAAATTTTCCAAGCGGGATGTCATTGACTTGATTTTGCAGAAAGGCAGTATTGACGTGGGCGTCGATCACATTATCCAAAACTCAATATTCCAGCACCCCATTTTGTGATAGGCAAGAGACTCGCATTTTTTAAGAGTTTGGATTTTAATTTTTGTGACTACAAACCCATAATCAGCGACCCCAAAAACCCATGAGTAACTATTTCTAGTCGATTCCATATATTTTTCAAAATTTCCGCTGCCATATTGAGTCCGACATTTTTTATCCGCAATATTAGACTACATATTCATATTCAGCAACCCCGAGAACCCTCGAGTAACTATTTTTTTTTGTGATTCCACATATTTTCCAAAATCTTCGCCGCCAAATTGAGTCCGCCATTTTGAATTTTCGACTGCATATTCGTAATCAACGACCCCGCAAACCCCTGAGTAACTATTTTTAGTTGATTGCATATATTTTCCAGAATCTTCGCCGCCATATTGAGTCCGCCATTTTGAATTTTGAATTTTCAACTACAAATTCGTAATCAGCAACGAGTGGCCAGTTGGTCGTGGAGGCTAAGGCATGCGCTTTGGACCCACGCCGGCTGGCCACCTTAAGCTGTAGGTCCCCCTTACTTACTACTAAGGTAGTGGTAGGGTGTGTAAAGGAATGATGGAGCGGTTCGAGGAAAATGTAAACCCTCAGGGGACACATTGAATCAATCAATCGTAATCAGCGACCCCAAAAACCCGTGAATAACCATTTTTCCCCGAATCCGTAGACTTTTTGAATTTTGGCCAAGATTTCGGGTCTCCCGGCCTGCAGCGCGCTGCGGGAGTGAGTACAGCCTTGGCAACGTACCTACACCCTGCTGGCCGTGAGCATGCAAGTTATAAAAATGGTAAAAATACCTACATGTAGGGCTGCATTTGCACTTTCATAATATCTATTTTAAAAAATGTGCAACTTAATAATTTGCAACGTCGAAAAAATCTGATAATATACAAACGTTTTTATATAATTATTGAAGAACACGATGTTGAGGATCGCTCGCTTGAGAGCAAGTCTTGCGCATGCGCCGCACTGCATCCGAGTCCGGCGGCCCGGGGTACCGATGTTTCGCGAAACCGGACTGACTGCCAGCTCTCGACAGTTGGCATAGTCGAGTCCTGTCCGACTCTATGTTTCAGATTCATCGGAGTTTACACTCCGCTACTTGGTCATGGCCAAATATACAAAGCCTTCAACTAGGCAGGTATAGTACCGATTCAGAATTAAAAGAAGAAGACCGATGTTTCGCACGACCTTGAAGTTTGCTATATGAAATTATCTCCCCAATATCTCTCTGCGCGATCCTTTAGTTTTCTCAAGAACGCTTCTTTCAAACAATGAAATTGTTTTAATTTTAAATAATTGATTTAAGTAAAGCAATCTACTTGTATAGCATTAAAATCACTTGGGAATCAGATGTGCGAACTACGAGTACATTTTTCTGGGTAAAAAAAAATTGTTTAAACATAAGTATCGCTCGTACGCCTACATATTATGTTCACTGCAGCGCTCTTTCTGCTATAGATTTAATTTTTTGTCATCGATAATTAACAAAAAACAACTAAGATAACCGTTGGAATCATCTTCAGAATATATCCCTGCGCGATCTATAAGTTTTCTGAAAACTTATAGACGAAAACCCAAAGTGTCAACGTCAGATAAATTATAGATGCTATAAATTCAAAAAACTGAAACTTATTGAATGAAAATAGTTTGAGAGGAAAAACAGGCGATGTGTGGAAGAAGCTCAGCGAGGAATTGAAATATAAGATCGAACCAGAATCTTTGTATATTGATTTTTATCAGAATAGAAATAATTGGTATACGGATTACTTAGATCTAAGGGAATGTCCATGAATTACGTAACGCTGAAATCTCAAAATTTCGCGACTTGTCTGTCTGTTCATAACAATACCGTAACAATTTTACTCTTTCTTGTCTGTAACGCAACGTAACACCTGTTAAAAAAAGTAGAAAATAGGTAAAAAAATATATAACTAGAGGGAACCTGTGAAGGACACGAAACATCGCGAAACCGCAGCCGCAAGTTAAGTCCAAACTCGACTCCGATGGAAGCCAGCAACAGCAGATAAATTATAAACAAGCTGCAACGTCTGCAGATTCGCTTTTATATTTTTTATGAGAAAAATAATATAATGTGATATGATGTAATTTATAAAATTATAAATGAATGAATAGGTATCAGGTAACGGCAGAGAATAAGTCTGAGCCGAGTTGAGCAGACACGCAATGCTCACTTGCTCAGTGATGTTGTAAATCTCTCAATTTCCTTTTTTGAAAAACGTTACGTCACATTTTGAAAATTCCTCTCTGTCACTCCGTAACACTACCATAACAAAACTTTTGTAGTCAGTCCGTCTAATATAGTGTTACGTAATTTATGGACAGCCCCTAATTGGGAAAACTGGAGTCATACCAGTGAAGGGAATACTCGTTTCTCAGACTAAAAAAAAGTGGAGAAAAGTACGGCAACTCCACATGATGAAGTAGCAAACCAATTAACGACTAATTTTTATGATGATTCAGACATTGATGAAGGTCCCAAGAAAAGGGCTAACAATAAAACTCTATCTGTCCAACTCGATATTGACGAAAAAAATGGGTGTAAAATTAAACCAGTAGCTGGAACAGCATCGCTAAAGCCCGGGTGGACTGATCGATTTTTCAGAATGATATGGCACAAACAGAAATCGTTGTCAACTCAGAAATGGCGGTGTTGTTCCAACTTTAAAAGGTGTATTAAAAGAAGAGGGACCCTCAAAGTCATTTGATGCATACTGTTATGAGTGTAAAAATACGTTACGAGGAGATTCCGATGATAATCCACAAGATTCTTCAGTTAAGTTTTGGATAGTAACAAGAGAGTCAACGAGGACATCAGTCTGGCTGCAGGCAGTTGAAGGGCGAAAACCTTTCTGACATGATTGCGCGATAAGAGGGAAAGACACTTTAACAGGTCCAAACAGAAATAATAAACGAAGAAATCAAATGCGGTGAACCAATGGCACCGTATATAACAGGTTTGGAAACGTTATCAAAACCTAAAAGCAAAGGTAGGAAAATATAGCCTTAGGACCTAATCCAGAGACTATTGTCTGGCAGTCGTTCAATATTATGAAAGTTAACGTGGAATTTGCTCCGTTCATACGGAACATTGGATTCAACAAATGTTTTGTTGAGTATTGGTCTGGAGACCAAGTAGAGCTGCATAATGATATGCAAAAATTTACAAAAAATGTGGTTTCCATAGATTCTACTGGTTCTGTTTTCGGAAAGTGAATAGAGCTTTTGAAATGCTTTTAACCGTGATTGTTAAGCACGTTGGTAAAAAAACTATTCCGGTATTCCAAGTAGCAAGTGAACTAAACGATAGTAACTTCCTAACTTGGGCTCTCAATAATTGGAAAAAGGCCGGAGCAATGACACCTGGAAAGCTTGTGACGGACAGAGGGAGATGGCTACAGAATGACGCATGTCTTTAATTCAATTTGTGTTCCTATGAGGAGTTTATTGATTATTGTTGGAATTTTTTTTTAGGGCTATCGGATTATTAACAAAAAGTGAAACTCGCAAAGACTTTATCAAAATATACAATAAAATTCTAATAGAAGCAAACAGTACAATCGAGGATCAAGAGTGTATAAGTGCCAGAAGCAATGTGAAAGCAGCGATCAAAACTGATGACTTCAGCGAAAAAATGTGGGATGGTGTTTGCACCATAGAACCATCAAGAGGCATTATTGATGATGGGGAAAAATGGACAAAGAAAAGTTTTTGAATGAAGAAAATCAATGTAGCAAAAGAAAACCATTCAAAAGGCCAATCCAAGAGTACCTATATTTGCAGAAAAAACAAGTTTTTGCAGATATAAAAAAAAGAGAGAACGATTTAATAGAACCGGGAGATAAATCTTACAAGGAGAACGACTTCGCGCTCCCGTCATTGACACTTCCGTTTATGAAATTATATCTCGAATTCCCAGCTTGGAGTAATATAATGAATGAGTCATTTGGAAGAACCAATGATGTCGCTTCTTCGGCTAGAGTTGAAAGTTATTTCTTATACACAAAACCTTCGATTAGAGCCGGCAGACATAGAGTTAGGGCAGGTGAAGCAGTATGCCATCATATTCGTAATATAAGTGCTGAAACAACAGAGTGCAGATCTGTTGTCAATAATGCTATAGCTGGAAAACCGCAGTTGAAAAGGAAGGATGACAACAAATTCCTAACAGAGCAAGTTACTTGGGAAGGCTATAAAATTTGTCAACATCAAGATGCTTCGGAAGAAATCTACGATTCCAGTAGAATTGAAGATGAATAAGCTATCCGCGATTCGAAAATGCACGGTCTAAGCTAAAAGGTTTGGGAGTCGTCACATAACGATGAAGAAACAGAGAATATTGATACAGGTATTTTATTATGAATTCGTATTGTTATATTACACGGACGAATATGCCTTTCATTTTTATAAATTATCAATCGAAGAATTTACACTAAGAAGTACTCTATTTTTCAGGTATAAGAAATATGTTTATTGCCGCTATCGCCCGGGAACCAAAAGAAGAATTGATAGATTTAAGAAAAAATGACATTGCCGAATCGACTCAGCGGCAAAAATTACAACAAGGTCATTTGAGCGCGCCGATGCTTGCAAAAATCAAATCAGAGAATAACGAACAGCCTGAACCGCGCAAATTGGGTACGTATTCACATAATTATTTTATATTTCAAGGAATAAATGTCTATTTCTTGACTATTTCGACATTTGATAACTGAACAAAGAAGCGATTTTTTTAAAACTTAGTTTATTTCTTACATACACTATGATGAAAATCTGCAGCAATATTTCGGTCAAAACATCAATCAGTTCAAAAGTTATTAAAAATCGAAAAAAAGTGAATTTTTTTTTTGAAATCCACTATCTCCACGGATATCCAAGATATCGAAGTGATTTTTTTTCAAATGAGCAGAAAACTTAAAGTTTTAAATGGCAACAATAAAAGAAATCTGTTTCAAGAAAAATATACTGACTTCATTAATAAACAATAGCGTTTCTTTCAATGAGACAATGTCACAATGAAGCGAAGCACCTCGAGCGCGGCCAGCGAGTTGAAAGACTATGCGCTCCATAAAAACGCCATGCAATTTTATAACTGGAAGAAATATATGTTTCATAACATTTTCGTGTTTCAAATCATAGCAGCTTGTAGACCTCACTTCGAACAATGAATATCCACCATCAGAATTGGAAAATGTTTTTCCAATCAAAAGTTATACATTATCACAAAATTATCGAAAAAGTTTATCGAACCCGAGAAAAGACGGCAAAACATCGGAACCAGCTGTTGAGAAACAGCAACCAAAATCAAAAAGCCCAGAGGAGTTTATGTCTCAGAAAATCCTGATTATGATTGCGACAGAGAATTTTCACGAGGTAAATTGAAGAACGCCATTCAGAATGGGGGAGGATGCAAAGGGGAGAATGTATTTGGTGGTTGCCATAAATTTATAAGGACGTGTCCGTTCGATGCGGTTACAGAATTATTGAGAGGAGGTGTTCAAATAAGCAGTAGATTTAGACTATATATAGAAATAATCGCTAGTAATGATAATGGTTTAAGTACTTGTAACTTAAAAGAAAGATTAAATTATGCAAAAGCCGTTATAGAGAGTGTCGACAAAACTTTGGCTAAGGCTAAGTTTTATCTTGAAAGAGCATACATTTTGTATGCCCTTTTTATAGATAAAAAAAAAGTTACACAATCAATTGTGAATATAACGTACATTCTATGTTCAAACACGTGATGTCAGGTTATGAGAACAGTATTGCAACTATACATTGCAGTGTTTGTAACCTTAGAGAACATCAGCTTGTTTCAACGGTCCAGATGCCAAATGTTGTTGAGATTTGTCGAAATGGGTTAACATATTTAGAAAATATGATGAATGAATATTTTGAAGAAAAAGTGTATTTTTGTAATAATTGTACATTGATATTAGAAAGATTAGGCTATGAGTGCAATAATAGGTTAACGAAAACGAAAAGCATCACGACCGGAAACTTTTTATGCATTGAAAGTGACCTATTGTACTTTTATGGCAAAGCACCTGAAGATACTGGTATCCGCGAGTTCAAAAGTAATCTTAGAGATTTACCTATAATGTTACGTATAAAAAATGAAGCCTTTGTACTATGCGGTGTAGTAGAAAGGATTCCACTATATGATTCAGCTGGGGTTGTTCATTACGTAACTTATTCCCGAAGTTTAAATGACACATGGGCAGTATTGGATGGATCTCTAGACACAGATAGAAAAACTTACGAAAAATCTTGTCCAGGTGTAGAAATGCATTTAAAATTTTATGTAAAGCATTAGCCAGGTTTTTTTGCATAATGAAAAAATGATGTATTTATTGTAGAAAAATTTAATGTAAATAATGTAAAAAAAATAATGAAATTTCATACTTGCATTTACCTCGCATGTAATTTTTTAAGCATACACGGAAAACTCCATATTGCTGTGACAGCACAAAAAGTGTATCGCTCTGACACGTATATGGTACAGCTGCGACAGCGTCACGGTGACGTTGCTATGGCCACCTGCGTTGGTTAATTTTCGCAAAGCCTTAAAACTTGCCAAATTTTTACATGTAAAAGTTTGATAGAGTTAAAGTGAATATAATTTCAGTGCAAAATGAATGCGTAGGTAGAAAATAAATGGAAAGAATGAGGATTCGAGAAATATATTGATTTGTTTAAATTTGCCCAATAACTGTCAAAATGCATGTGTCAACTATCGAATTCTTATAGCTCGGATCCATATTCAGGGTATCGCTATCGTAGCGAAGTGTGTCGCTCTGAGAGCCATACGTGTGAACTTCCGACCACGATACTCTTTATATCGTGTTGACAACGACAAAGTAACCTTGCGACCACTCTAATATTGCTACCGTAGCAATATGGAGTTTTCCGTGTATGAATCACAAGATGTAACGTGTATCGATATGAAGAGGTTCAAAAACCGGGAGACGATTCCAGCAGTTATCTTAGTTTTTTCTGTTAATCATCGATCACACAAAATTAAATCTATAGCAGAAAGAGCGCTGCAGTAAACATTTGAAGGCGGTCGTGCGATACTTATGTTTAAACAATTATTTTTCGACCCAGAAAAATGTATTCTTGTAGTTCACACATCTGATTCCTAAATGGTTCATATGATATACAAGTAAATTACTTTGTTTGAATAAATTATTGAAAATTATAAACAATTTAATTGTTTGAAGAAAGCCTACTTCAGAAAAATGAAAGGTCGCGCAGGGAGATATTTGGGAGACGATTCTATATAGCAAACTTCAGGGTCGTGCGAAGCATCGGTGCCCCAAGAAGACTAGAAATAGGAAAAGTAACTCCGTATACTTTACAATGTACGTGGATGAGTTCAAATACGTCGGCATAGAAGGTGGGACTTTAAGTTGTACATGGCGCGTTAAGCTTCTGCGCATCTATACACATTGACAAGTCCTTTGTACTGTTACACCAACACACGCATTGGCGTCTGCAGAAGGCCAAAAAACGTTCTTTGCGCCATGTATCAAAGCGGATAGCCCACCCTCTCTGCAGACGTTCTTGGCCTCACCCCCCACCACAGCTGTTACCTCTTCTGTCTCTAGTCTTCTTGCGGTGCCCCATGCCGTCGGGCCTAGATGCAGCGTGACGCACGCGCAAGACTCGCTCTCGAGCGAGCGATCTTCAACATCGTGTTTTTCAATAATTATATAGAAACGGTTACACATTATCGGACTTTTTCGACGGTGCAAATTCAAACATTGAATTTGCAAATTTTTGATGCTTGAAAGAATCATTAAAGTTTGTTATTTTTTATGTTATCGTGTTTTGAAAATCTGCAAATTTGTGAATTTTTTGCGAAAAAATTATCAAGTTGCAAATTTTTCCAAATAGATATTATGAAAGTGCAAATGGAGCCCTACAAGTAAGTATTTTTACAATTTTAATAAGTTGAATGCTCACGGCCAGCAGGGTGTAGGTGGCAAACGTTGCATGTTACAGGGGACTACGTTAACACCAATATACGCGTGCTATAGCGTCGGCTGTAGCAGTGCGCTGATTTTTGCGTGTAGATAGTAGATGGGGACAGTGGGAATCTCGTTAGGGTTGTACTGGAGCGAGGTTTAGTGTTTTCATTGTGGTATAACTGTACCCTATTATTTAGCATTGCATTTCAAATCCGCTGCCAACATCATGCTATCAAAATGGAACGCAACAAGCGAGCGACGTGAAAGAGGTTGCCATCGTTCTGAATCCTGAATAACTTTTTTCCTGCCGACAAAATCATTCTGAAACTTCGCGTACTACATTTTGGAGGCATAAATTACAATATACTGCGAATAATTTTTTCAGAGTGGAAAAGAGAAAAATCCACGCGCTGCCATAAGAGCGCTGCCATAAAAGCTTATTGCTCGACACCCAGTGACAAGATTTTCTTCAAATTGGGTAAGGTGGCGTAAGGTACCATAAACTTTATGTATATAAATTTTTATCGAATTCTGATCAATTGGCTCTTGCTCCAGTACAACCTTAATCTATTTATGCACATGTCTAATTATATGACTAGGCATTTGGCTGTTTTTTGTATTTACATTTTCATATTTCTTTAGAAGAAGAAATGCAAAATCTTTTATAGACTAAGCACTTTCGAACTTTGGGGACTTGCAGCGTATTATAGTCCTTCGAGAATGAAAGTGAGTGTCGGAATGACCAACGGCCTTACCAACTAAAATAAACTCCTTGTTGATAGCGCCTTATGATCCAGGATGATCCGGAACGCGTCACCTATGCGTATACAGCTACTGATGTTGATCCTCTTTGGTATAACGCTCCTACGAAGTTCTTGATATAAGTTCTGCGTCGTCCCTCGTTGTCGTGTAGTATCTTCTTTTCTTCGAACAAACTAGCCTATTCCTTGCCTTGTTTTTGTCCTTTTCTCACTGATGTTGTTTGGTCAAACATGCAAAACGCACTTGTCCCGCCTATAATAACCCTGGAGGACAAAGTCTTCAGGTCTTTTTGAATGATTCCTCATCCTCTCAGGTTCGCCGTTGAATCTGTCGACCAAACTCCTTTCCAGTTCAACATGGCCGAAGAGAACGTTACATTTGCTTTCGGTGACTTTGAGCGTATGTAGTTGCTTATTCCAGGATTTTCTTGGTGATTTTTCAGCGTGTTGTTGTGCGCCCTTCATAGGTTGAATTGGTCGCCTACAATTTGGGTATCAATCACCAAGACCTTCTGATCCTTTGTAGCAATGAGATCTGGCTTACGTAAACCGTCATGAGTCTTTATACGTGGTTCAGTTTCAACCATAAAGCCTTGATGGCATAACCTGTTTGCTACGTATTTAGAGATTGCGTCGTGCCTGTCAATACTTTTCACGTGCGTTCTAAAACATCGTTGTTTGACGTGATTCAGAGTTTCATTCAGTTCTCAGCCTGCTCGGCATCTTCTGTCCTCGTGTCTCCTTCGAGGTGTGCGCGATTTTGTTGGCAAGGCACTTATTCTAAGAGGGCAGAAGTTAATAAAATCCTTGCCACTAAAAAATTTAGAGTTATCTCCGACCCATCTATGTTGACCTGATGTTCGATCCGAGTGGAGAAGACCTCCTTCTATAGATTTGTAGAGGTTGTTGGCACACCACTCATTCACATGCTTATGAGTACGGAGTAGTTTCCCTTCATCTGAAAGTCTTCTTTCACAGATATTGATCTCTCTACCGGGGAAATCATGAGCATCTGTGTTAATGCCTCGTCTTAGCGTTTCGAGTCTGTTTTTACACAGTAATGGCGTGATCCACCTCAATGCTGGTATTCCAAGGCCTTCATACTGCATCAGCGCGTAGATATATGCATTTGGGCTATCATCTATTGTGGTTATCTTCCGCTTCCCAGAAGGCTTATATCCCAATGCGAAACTTTTGCCAATATTTATTGACATCCCACATTACCCGAGAAAGCCAACGAGCTTATTTAATGACGTTTGCAAACTGCCTAGTGTAGTTGCGTATACGTTTACATCATCTACAAATGCCGTAGCATTTGTTGTTTTAGTGCCAATTTCAATTCCAACTTCCGACGGTAAAACCTCAAGCAAGCGATGCATCAGCATGTTAAATATTGGCGAAGATAGAGGATCACCCTGTCTTACGCCTCGTTTGGGAATAATTTTGGCAGAAACCCAACTTGGCCTTCTAAGGTTTACAAAACGCAGGTTTACACTGTTCAGAAACTGTTTTGGAATGTCGAAGGACTTCATTGCTGCTACTAGAGCAGGATGAGAGACATGAGGAAAAGCTTTTTGAACATCCACTGACACCATATATAAATGCTTAAACATTTGATGCTGCTGCTTCAAGATATAGTCGAATTGGAAGGCATTATCTCTACAGCCATCAATATTTGTCCCAAATCCTCGCTGTCTTGGGTCAATTTCAATTGCTTCCTCTAGTCTAGCTGCTAAGATGCGATGCAGCCCTCTTACTGTTATCGGTGATATCGTAATAGGCCTGTATTTATCAGGTTCATCCTCGTGCCCTTTCTTAGGAATAAATATCGTTCTTGAGGCTAATAGGCTCTCCGGTAGTCTCTCCGACTGAAGTGAAAGGTTAAAAAGACGTTTCACGACTCCTTTTGGGATTGTTCTGTAGTCTCCCGCCCTGAGACCATCCGGTCCTGGGGCCGTTTGTGACTCTAGCATTCATTCATCCAATTCCTGAGCCATTATTGGCCTCCAGACATACAATATTTCTTGTTCCTGTTCTCTGACGTTTGGTGCATCTCGTGAGTCTTGTGTAAGGACATGATACCAAAAAGGTTCCATTACTTCCCTCGGCGGTTGCACGGTTTCCATGAATCCTTATAGGTTGTCATGTATGCACCTACTCTTGTTCTTGGTATAGAAAATCTGAGTGTTACAATATTGATTCCTTCTCTCGTTCCTCCTTGAACGCTCCACCTGTACTTGGGGTCTCCTTACTTTCAGAAAGCCTAGTTTTGGCGGAGGTATAATATGCGAGAGATATAAGGCTATTCTCACCGCAAAATGCTCTTTAGTTCAAATTAGGGCATCAGTACATATCTGATAAAGCTTTTGCTCATTATATGCAGTTTCTTCTGCTATCGTTGCGCTTGAAGACATAAAATATGATCGGAATAGGCCTTCTTCTGTTCCGTCCAGCGCAGGTTCAATTAGGTTTTCGAGCTGAATTAGTTCAACTCGTTCCTCCCTAATCTGTTGCAATGCCTCTACCATAAGTTGTTTATAACATGCCAATCTACGATGTGATTTTATCCAGTCTTTTGACCTTAAAGGAAATTCTTTGGCCAAAGCATCGTTTATTGCATGTGTTCCTAAATCAGTTAATTCTACTTCCCTTCGTGCCATCATTCTCCCTTCCTCCAAGGTCCATCTCTCTTTCACTTTTTCTGTGTTCACGAGCTGGTCGGCGAAATCTGGATGTCCTTCTTCTGTGGACACCCAGGCATGTTTTTGTTCCAAGGCTTCCACCACAATTCGGATGGTCGCAGATATACCGAAGCTGTTCAGTATTAGTTGCCGCAAAAGGTTGTGCACGGCCTGTGAGTCGTGCACTTGTATCCGAGGCAGTCTTTTTAATATTTGGGCCTACTGCATGTCGGTCGAGTCAGGCTAGCAACCCAATACGCTCCTTTCACCACATCTCCGTTTAACCCTAACTGTTTAACAAGCTCAGGTGTTCAGGCGTCTATTTCAGTGGAGTTTGGCTAACCCTGAAAGGGCTAGTGCTTCCCTAAATACATAGGCGAAGCACCTTCCTGAGTCTCTTACATCAGCCTCATAAGCGGGGTCCCTACGCCCCGATTAATAAACCAGAGTAACCAGACTCAAAAATTTTTGTACTCCCTTGACTGCGCAATCTTCTGTTCTTCCCTGACTGTGCATTCTCTTCGGGTTGAAATTCGACATTTAGTTTAAATTCATCTCTTTCTTACGATGTGTGAGTACGAAATAATGAAAAACGCGCCCATTATATGAGGACTTTAAGTGTATTTGATATTTTAGATATGCTGGTCTATAAGCCTTCGAATTATGTTGGAAAGGTAGAAGTCTGCGAACTGGAGTATCATAACACCAAAGTATTTTTCCCTTTGTATGCTCTGATGTTGCGGTGGTACATATCGCACAGGCATGGATACGGAGATTTTCATTGACTCTAGTACAAGAGCTTCCCAGAAATCAATTTTTTATTTTCATAAGATAAAACTTCCAGATATTATTCTTTACGAAATACTTCCGACATTTAGTAATTTGCGGTTAACTAATTTAGCGCAAGTATGAGTGAGTGTTTATAAGCGAGGGATAAGTTTTCGTATTTTTATACCTAAAAGAAGTTCAAGTTCTCATTTTCTTTGATTTATTATACCTTTATACCACTAGTTTGGTTCTAGCCTCACTGTACTACTGGGATCCAAGTATAGATGTGTGAATATTTTTAAATGGAACTAAGATGAGAAGTTTGAGAAAGGAATGTGTTTGAGAAGGAAGTAGGGATGGGTATTGTATCAGCCTAGAAGTCATCGCGCCTTGCTTGCGGACAGAAAACAATCTGATTTCATTTTCAATAATTTATTGAACTTTTACTCAAGACGCAGCATTTGGAGTAAACAGAGACTTGAATACGCCTGGAAACCTCAGACATTTGTCCATGTATATATTACATCCAAGAAGACATAACGCATCCTTGCCGAAAGACCTGCCTAATATCAAACCAATCGCTCAGTTGTCCATTTACTCTCACACTTGCTTTGCTTCCATTATACAGCTCCACAAAAAAATGAACCAAAAGTGCAAATGAAGAGACCAACTTTTTCTTAGGTTTTTGGGGTCGCTGAATCCAAATCTGACGTTCGTTTGACGCCATCATGTCAGGGTTTTTCATAACCTCAAAGATTGTGCTCAAAAACCAAGTTTTTTTTTCGAGCGAGACATGCTGAATTTTAGCCTAAATCTAATGTCCGCAGAGCCTTAACCTGAAAAGTTACGTAATTTTTACTAACTTATCCCAACCTAACCTCACCTATGCCCGCCCCAATCAGCCGACTACCGTTTGCGAATATTTAATCTACAATGCTACCTAATCAAACTGAACATAGCCCAACTTCATATTACCATATTCATTTTACAGGGCAATTTCTGCATCAGTATCACTGCCGTGTAAGCGGAGAGTATCGAAAATAAATTTTATATTGGGAATACAAACTTGCGATGCGAGACCTGATGGCCATCGAGCGAACTAACCAACATGGCTGCCTATGGGGCACACGTAGCATTGCTTACATGCGTTGTAACGCTACTTTTTCAATCAAAAGAAATTGATTGATGGTCTCTTTAAATAGCGCACTAAGGACCCTACTTGAATGAAATTAGGCTAAACGAAACATAGAATTTTTGGGCGCAAGTCCTTGCTTGGGACAGAGGCGAACCAATTAAACTAAAGTACGTGAGGAAGAGATAAAGATAACCAGGAATCTATATTCAAAAAGGTAGCGGGAACCTCACTGAACGCTCAACGTTTCAGGACAAAAAAAGATAAAGGAAACCTCACGAACTTCAATAAAAAAAAGGTTTACCCCAAATTAAAGAAGCGATAATCCACACAAAAAAGGTATAAGGTAACGCGGTATTCAAAGATAAGATAATGCAAATTAAGCAAGATTGAGGAAAATTATAATAAAA
>WSXT02203170.1:0-18484 GCA_011762715.2 Neuroterus valhalla | reverse complement strand
TATATATATGAAATATTGGTTGAACAACTACAACAGGCTCTTCCTAGGAGCAACTGACATTCAGTGGATGACACCTATTACAGCCACGTCTCACGACCGTGAGATGAGTGACCACATGCACGATGAAAATACAGTGAAGAACCGTCAAAACTCTCATCTGGCTTTGGAGCACGTAGCGATCCAAAAATGACTACTCCCTGCATCCCTCCACCATATGCCACGTCATATTTCTGGCACACGAGTATATTTAGTCCCTTTTTCTGTGAAGTTGTAGTCGGCCGGGGCCGAGAAGTCTTTTGCGGACATAGTTCCTTCTTATTTGTCAAAAATCCCGATGACATTTCTCGTGTGTTGAATAGGGACCTCGTTCCCATCTCCATCTTCCTTGGAGCGTTCAGCGGGGCAGCATTGCGGCCAACGTATATAAGAACGACGATCATAGTATTACAGCACTCTTAGGGCCGGATCGTGTCTGTAAATATACGTCGTTCCTGCACCTATCACTTGAAAATTCTTGACGCAATTTGGCTATGGTGTGCCTATTTAATAATCACATCGTCATGACACGCGAACATAAAACTCTTTGTGCTTGAATACAACACAAATGATTCAAGGAAAGCAAACGTTGACTCATGTGACACGGAATGATCTTTACCAATTTTGTGCGAGTTTCTTTGCATCACCTTGCCTTTGTGTTATTTGAGAAAGTTTCTGGTCTCCACTCTTTTTTACTGTGCTTTTAGGGGTGAGGCACCTTGATGTAGTGATGCGCTTTCCTCACTTTTGAAGGTAAATTTAAGGCCAAGGGTTTCAGACACCGTCTCTAAGGCTTCGAGGAGGCTAACATTTCGTGATTCGTGAACATTTCTAAGGAAGGATTTCTACCATTCGCGACAATGTAGGATGAACCTGGAATAATTCGGTTGTAAAGACATTAGAGATTCAGAAGTCCGCGTCCACCTTTGCGGTGTGCGATGTTTAAGCGCGAAACGGACGATTTGGTATGCAAGCTTTTTTTCATATACATTATATTTTACGTACTGATGCTGAGGACCTTAAGGTCCTTCTCTGTCCATAGAATCACCTTAAGCGAACAGAGTAGAACCGGGACGGTAGGCATGTTGATCGCAGATATCTTGTTCAATGCCGACCGAGTAAACGACCAAATCCGTCGAAGAAAATGTTTGTATCTAATTCGGAGAACCTCTTTTACTGATGTTGTATCCGGTGATGCGTTCCTGAAGTACGCCCAGGTATTTGTAGGTCTTCTCAGCGCTTAAGTGTCTAATAGCATGTCCGTTAGGGTGTGCCCGAAAACAACTTTTTTTGAGAAGTTGTAAAGCTGAGGGCTCAAATAGTGCCATTAAAGAAGGTATGAAATTTTTAAAAGAGGCGAGCATTCCGACACAGGAAACCAAGAATATATCCAAAAAATGTATCAAACTCTATGATACGTGCCGTGAACTGAAAAAGAAGTCATAGTCTAGAAAAGAAGCTGCTCAGGAAAAGGAAGAGAGAATTCAAGGACCAGCTGGAGGATGCATTTGATATTGCTGCTGGTACAGTTTTCTTTTCTTCTTTCCAAATAAGGGTAATATCTGCTTCACCCATATCACCTTTCCGATGTTTTTTTTGTTGCGCTACTGAAGCTTTGTCTTCCAGTTCCATCATTTTCAGAGCATTGTGAGCAGCATTATCAAATAGTTCCTCGAGTTAGTCCTTAGAATCCCTTTCATACTCTTTTTGGGCAGCACCTTTCCTAGACTCTTGACTTCTTTTACGACTCACGCCATGCGTCATAGAGTTTGATATATTTTTAGTGTATATTCTTGGTATTATGTGTCGGAATGTTCGCTTTTTCCCAAAATTTGATTATTTCTTGAATGCCTTTGTGAGATCTATCATGCTTGGAATGTTACAAAACATAATAATTATCTATGCTTCTTTCTTGGTGAGAGATTACTACCTGGAATTGCAATAATAGCCACATACCGGAGAAAAACGTCCCATTTTCATTATTGTCTTGACCGGAATCTTTTTCGTAATGAAAAGCAGCATGATTAAAACAATTGAGTGAAGGTATGGTCACTATTCAAACTCTCATACCCTTGAGTAGTTGAAAATGTGGGATTATGAACGAATGAAGCAGGTTTCTTAGCTGATTCTGACACCTTTCAAGGTACAACTATTGGAAATAACCGTCGACGTATACGCCGAAATACGTTGTGCGCGAAATCGCGTAGCCAGCATTGAGCAATCTGTACGTAGCAACGTCAAAGCTTTTGGACCACCAGGAAAGGTTTTCCGATCGAGCTTGAGTTTTCCATGTGTCATTTTTTGTGCAAATGGCACTATTTGAGCCCTTAACTTTACTGCTTTTGAAAAAAGTTGTATTCGGTCACACCTCAACGCCTGTCTACAAGCTCAGGGTCAAAAGCTACATCTGCATTTTGGCCAGGTTTCAGATGCATCTTGGCACACTTGTCCAATCCGGAGTCCATTCCGATTTCTCGTGTGTATCCCTAACGATACTCAGAGCGTCCTTGAGATGTTTTTTTCCAGAAGCATAGATCTTCAAGGCAACCATATAAAATATATGAATGACCTTGTATTCGTGAGCATACGGTCACTCATATATTTTATATGGTTGTAATAGTGGCAATAGTGTAATTCAGAAGAGAAGAGGGCTCAATGTGTCACCCTGAATGACGCCCCTATAAAAAAAGACGTTTTTAGTTGTAACATGATGTTTTCCAGAAGAAATAGTAAATCTAGTTCTCCAGAGTAGCATTGATCTCTCTATGCATCTCACAATGTGTGGATGAAAGTACAAGATATTCAACAGAAAGATGATGAAGCGATGGGAAGTTAAATCGAAAGCATCAAGGCATGCTGTGCCTCTTTTCGATCCACGTTGTTCTTACATCTCTCTTCATTCAGGTTCGATTCCCCGAATAATCCTGTTATTCAGGACAAGTGTGAAGATCTTATGCAGCGTGTCCAGACAATTCATTGGCCTGCAGTTTCGTGGATTGAACGAGCCGCCAATATTTGGTAGAAGTACAGTGCATATTAATAGAAGCTACTGCAGAATAGGCATTTTTGACATTAAATATGAGCTGAAGGCTCTGGCCAGACGTTGCTCCGTCGAAGTTAACTTCTTTTCCGAAAATTTTTAATACAATCTGGACCAGCACTGGATGAGTTCTTTGTGCCCCTTAATGCTTTCTTCAACTCTTTGTAAAAAATTATTGAGCATTTCTCCCCTGACGTCATTACGTTCTTGCACAGTTCGTTGAAACGTATATTGTTCTAAGTGCCTTCATTCAATGGGTTTTACACTTCGCTGCACTCTTTCCAGAATCTCTCGACTTCCTCAGGCTAAGGTGGGTTTTCCACAAAAACAAAAGGATCGCTAAAGTAGCGCGCGTTGTTAGCGAGAAACTGCAGGTGAATGATTCACCCATCTCTTCTTTCTTTCATATGCTCCCCATGCGTCAGATAGCACCCGTATTTTGTCAACAAAGGCCTGCTTGATGGTCAGCATACTGCAGCATTAAAGCAGCGTTCTGTCTAGCTCAACCAATCTTCTTGTTTAGTAGAATGCGAGCGCTTCTTAGTCTTTCCATCTATGGTTGTTTTGTATCTTTGATTTGAAAAGCTAGACCATGGTGCTTAACAGGAACCTGGATGTTAATGCTTCTCCATTTCCTGAAATCGCCAGTCTCTTGGGGGGTGCCTAGTTCCACCAGTTGGTTTTAGTATCGGTTCCTGGTCCCCATCCGCAGCTTGTTCTTGTAGCAGTTGAGCAGGCACTCCTTGTACATCTCTTATTCGTAAAAGCTTGACGGCACGGTTTTTTAACACTTGCCGTGAAAGGTGCGAAAGCTCTGGTTGTTTTTGGCATCACAGAGTGTCTAGGCGCACATCGTAACGTCTATGATAAGGGACAGTACTGGCATCATAGCAAATGGGCAGATCATCATCAAGTCGATCCGTCCATAAAGAACGTTGATTATCTCGCTCGTTCGTCAACGTGATTCCATTTAATTCAGCACCCCGAACTCTGAACGATCGGCAATACTTGCCGAACCATTTTCGAGTGCTTCCCACAAGTAGCTTCACATTTGCAGACCCCCACAAGCAAAGGGTAAGGGATACTCTAGGAGTCCACATTGTACCCTAGAGACACCGTAAAGGACAACGCACCCAGGTGCCATTCAGATTTCAGCACAGTTGTTTACGCCATCGCTTAACCTTATTCAGCAGGAACATTCGGCACAGAGACCGTCTATCCGTCTGTATAAATAAATAAATGAATATATATATATATATTAAAATTTGGTAGAACAACCACCGCGGGGCCCACCTGGGAGCAACTGTCATTCAAAGAACGGCACCAGCTCCCAGTCGAACCGCGGTTAAATGAATCTATGGCCACGTCTCACGACCGTGAGATGAGTGACCACCACTATATATATATATATCGGTTCGGTTCCTTAGGAATCAAATCGGTGGGACTATGACAAAGCCATCGAAAGCGGCCCCAGGTTGCGGATAAAGGGTCCTTGTGCCGAGGGTTTTTGACAAATACGGTTACACAAACTAATGAGCAATCGCCGAAAATTGTCCAGGGATATTCTCGGAGAAATAACACTCAAGCTATGACGTAAACAACCGTGCTGGAAGCTAAATGACACCTGCATGTGTTGTCTTTTACGGTGTATTTAACGGTGTATCTAGGATACCGTGCGACCTTCTAGATTGTGCAGCCTTACTCTTGCATGCAGGGCTCGACGTGGGTGGACAGTTCCTCTCTGAGCTACTCGTAGAAACAATTATTGAATCTCAAAACTCAAATCCGCTTGTAACTACGGTTCAAAATGATCGAACGCGCGGAGCACCCGACAATGGTTTGGCAGGAATTGCCGATCGTTCTAGAGTTCGAGGTGTGGAATAAGATGAAAACACGATGACGAACGAGCGAGATAATCGACGTTCTTAATGGACGTAACTACTTGATGATGACCTGCTTCATTGCTACGTGACAGTATTATTCCCAATCGCAGAGGTTAAATGGCTCGCCTGCACACTCTGCGGTTTTATGAATACCCAGAGCTTTCGCGCCTCTCATAGAAAGTATTACGAAACCAAACCGTCAACTTTTCGCGAGTGAGGGATGTATGAGGAACGATTCCTCAAACGCTCCAAGAACAAGCCGCAGACGAAGATCAGGAAGCGACATTAGGACTAAATGCTGAAACTCAGTATCCCCTAAGAGTTGATGGCGATTTCAGAACAAGGAGACACATGAACAGCCAGGTTTCTCCTAAGCTTTATGATCTGGATGAAATGGATGCAACTTCTTGTAAGGGTCTCACACATTGAGAATGTCAAAGATACTGACAATCAAGAAGCACATTGTTGACAAAATACAGGTACCATTTGATGAAGGAGGAGAATGGAAGAGAGGGACTTATGGGTTAGAGAGGATAAACAGTTTCTCACCGACCTATCGCGCCTCTGTAACGATCCCCCTGTTCTTGTCAAGAACTCAGCTAAGTTTGATAAATTCGTTAATTCTGGAGAAGGATTTATGGAAAGCAGCACCAATCGAATGAAGGCACTGATGACATAAAGGATTTCAAGCAGCCGCGCGACATCCCCATTACATCAGAGGAACCATCAGAGGAACCATCAGAGGAACCATCAGAGGAACCATCAGAGGTCCAACATCTAGCCCGCATCTCTACCTTATACTCAAAATGGGAAGTCCCTATCCCGCAGTTGCTGGCGTTAGGACGAAATGTACTTTTACAAAGGAAGGCGACTTGTCCAACCCGAAGAACTGCAGGACAATAACTTGTCTTAACACGTTGTATAAGATCTTTACGTCTATCCCGAATGACAGGATTCTTCGGATAATTGGACCTGTGTGGAGTGAGATTTACGAACAACGAGAATCAAAAAGAGGTGCTAGAAAACTCTCCTGCCTCAGGAAAACCTGCTGATCGACAGGAGTATCTGCAAAGACGCTGCAAACCACAAACGCAGACTGTCGAAGGCCTGGATTGATTAACAGAAAACTTTCGATTTAACTTCCCATAGAATTATCATCTATCTGTTCAAAAGCTTGAAGGTTCACGCGAATATATTAGGATGCATTGAAAGATTAATGTCCTTTTAGAAGACCAGATTTCCTATTACTTCTGGAAAACATCGTGTAACTACTAAATGTTTCACTTGCCAAAGAGGTGTGTTTCAGGGTGACGCAATGAGCCCTCTCCTCTTCTGCATCACACTATTGCCTACAAATACCTAGGCGTGTCTGAGAACCGCATTCAGGATACAACATCAGTAAAAGAGGTTCTCCAAAGGAGACACAAACACCTTCTTCGAAAGACTTGGTCATCCAATTTGTCGATATTTGAGTAGTATCTGTGACAAACATTCTTAGTGGCCCCGTTATATTCTATTAGTTTGAGGTGTTTGCATGGACAAAGAACGAGCTCGATGCCCGCGATAATGCATATGACAAAAAGCTTGCATACCAACTTTCCCGTTTCGCGCTCATACATCACACGCGGCAAAGGCGGACGCGTATTTCTGAATCTTTATTGCCTTTACAACCGGATTATTCAAAACATGGCATACGTCGCCGTGAACGAGAGATCCTCTCCCGTGATTCGTCAGGAATCAAGGAATGGATAGAAAAAGAGTGCACCTTACTTCTTAAAGCACAGGTCGAGGAAGCAAAAGCCGAAAACTTCCTGAAAAAACATCGAGACAAGGTGATACATGGAGATTTCTATCAGATTTTAGAAGATCAATTCTTGTGACATAAGTCATCGTTTCATTTCCTTAAATCATCTGGATCTAATTCAAGCAGAAAGAGTTTCATTTTCGCGTGTCAGCATACACAACGCGGCCCTGAAAGTACTTTACTACCATCTTTGTCGCTCTAATGATGACTTACTGGACCTTCAGCTTCTCCACAGTAGTCCCTATCCAACACACAAGACCTGACATCGGGCTCCTCATAAAATGTGGACCAACTATGTTCGTGATCGAATTCTTAGCTCCAGTCAACTACAATATCGCAGGCGAGGAAATTAGGAGAAGAGAGAGGTATTGAGATTTCATTCATGTTCTTATGTCCTCAAAAACCATTCTTGTAATCACGCCAATCTGAATCCACTTCAGGGGATGATAAGAATTCTTGTTCATCTTCTACTTGAAAAGATCCAAAAAATTCTGCAGTAGGCAATGTAAACGGTCCATAAAATATTTCCAATAATCTAATGACCAAAATAATCATGAAATTTATTCCCCAAGAAATCACCTTTGTAATCATACTGATTTGAAACCATTTTGAGATATGGAAGAAATTTTTGTCCATCCCCTGCTTCGAAAGATGAAATAATTTCTGCAGTAGGCATCGTGATTTGTCTATAGGTTTTTTCAAATAATCTAATGAACAAAAAAATCATGGTATTATGTCCCCGAAAAACCAAATATCTGATTACAACAATCTAGATTCACTTTGAATGGTCCATAGGATGTTTTTCAATAATTGTTCTTCCCAAGTAAGGGATATATAGAAATTTTCATCATCCCTGAAGGTGAGTTCAGTTTGGTGTAAATAAAAGGAAAGTCTCTCAGGAACATTAGAGCCTGATTTTCTTGGACATAAGGTTATTGAAAAAATCATATGGAAGAATTGCATTGGGAACTACAGACATTCTACGATGTTTCCAAGTAGAGTATAGACAAAAATTTTGATCATCGTTTGAAGTCATTTCAGATCATTGTGATTACAAGTTTGGTTTGATAGGCACAAGGGAATATGATTCTTTTGCTCATTAGAAATAAAAAAAATCCTATGATCCATTCAAACTAATTACTACAGAAATCCTTCGATTTTTCCAAGTGGGAGGTGGACAAAATTTTTATCATTCCTTAAAATGAATCGAGATCGATGTAATTTCAAGTGAGGTTGGAAAGGGCCATGAGAATATGATTCCATTGGTCATCAAAATTTGGAGAAAATATTATAGACCAATCGAATTGAATACTACAGAATCTCTTCGATCTCTCCAAGTAGGAGGTGAAAGGAGGTCTATCATCCCTTGAAGAGAATTCAGATCGGTGTGATCACAGGGGTGGTTTCTTAGGAATATGTGAGCATGTTTGCCTCGGTCTTTGAATTGTTCGAACAGTCCGTAGTGACAACCACTGATATCCTCGAATATTTCTTGGTATTCGCTAAGATAGCATCTATAAAAAGTATTTCCAAATTATTTCATAGTGCTGGTTTCCATTCATGCTTTTTTTTGGAAAGCTGTCTTCACACGGCCGACCCCGTAGAAATATTCTACGCTTTTTGACAACAGATAAATTTTTCAAATACGAACGAAGATTTATCTAACTGAGCTGGTACAAGTGCCTAAGATGCATCCCCTGAAACTATTCCAGCCCAACAATTCGTTGAAAGATATTTCCGTTGCTTTTTTTCGAAGACAAAACTTCTCCTTTTTGTAGTTGTTAGGATCGGCATTTTTTCTTTGAATTGAACGCACTTACAGCCGCTCTTCTCTCGCCGTTCATAACATGCAAGCAAGCGCCATAGAGGGGATACCACACGAGAAACGATGGTCACTTACAGGTAGTTCGACTCAAGCTCACGCACGCACGATTGCTCATACCGCGTCGCTGATTGGTGCTGTATTATAACTTATAACCTAAAAACTAAAACTTCCAATTTTTCCAGAAAAAGGATTCTCAGATTTTTATTCTTATTTTCAATACATCTACATTGCCCCAAATACAAATTCCAAATAGAAAGTAGGGAAAGTGAGCTAAAGCCCTAAGGG
Organism: Neuroterus valhalla; assembly: GCA_011762715.2. Taxonomy (NCBI): domain Eukaryota; kingdom Metazoa; phylum Arthropoda; class Insecta; order Hymenoptera; family Cynipidae; genus Neuroterus; species Neuroterus valhalla. Next base: position 9,611 of record WSXT02203170.1, on the reverse strand, counting down.
AATCCATCCAAATCCTCCGCACGCACCTTAATGAGGCAAAACCCGTAGCACAATGATTCGCTATAGGTATTTGGAGAAAAGAAACGCAGAAGGAATAATGAATTGTCATCATTTTGGAGTAAGCCATTACAAGTCACTCACCTTCCCGCTTGTTTACTTCCAAAAGCCATATTTATAAATTATAAATATGAATTGGAAGCAAATGCAACTATTTATGGCCTGGGCCAACATACACAACTACTATTTCCATAAACTTTCTATGTGGTGAAATTACAACATTTCATTAGGCTGATAATAGTCAATTCACGATTCGATTGACGAAAGCGTCATTCTTCATAAAAAGCAGGGATGCGAGTGACTCAAAACGGCCATATACAGAGTGACAATTCATTTTTTTCTACATTTTTTTGAAAAAACATAACGCGTGTACTTGTGCTACGGAGTTGACCTCAATAGGGCGCATGTGGAGAATTCGGTTCCTTTCAGCCTTATTCATTACTTCCATTAGTCCAACATTAAAACTCTTCTTGTTCATATTTGATTCAAATTAGGTGCGAATCAAGTGATCAATCGCTATTACCCTCCATCATACCATTGCCATTCACCTATCATTGGCGTTGGGTTCGGAATCCTCCTTATACACGTAAGTCTGTGTTCATGTTTGCCCCTACCATTTTTTGGATTTATTGTACGCTGTGTTTCGATGAGAACCGCGAGGGACAAGTGGTTCGCGACATACTGTTCGGAGTTGGTGCGACTAGCGGTCGCAAGGTCGCAGTGTCACGCGTTACTCGCACTCCATCAAAATCTCAAAAGCTACGACAATTTCCTAAACGCTGATCTCTTTCTTTACTCTACCTATCTCCTCTTTCTCACTCTAGTAGTGTATTTCAAATATTAGAGCACGTGAATGTAGAGTTAAAAGGGGCAACAAAGGTAGGTGAGTTCCCGACTGTCGGTACTTGCTTAACATAAAAATGTTGACAAAACATTTTGAGAGGAATCACTCGATCGCGTTATCTTACCATTGGCTATGACATGGCAACAAGGATTGACCAATAAAAAAAACTAGTGCAACCGATGTAACACCTCGCGAGAACGCCAAATCTGTCTTTATTCTGAAGATTTCAGTTCGATATTAATACACATGGGAAAAATAATTTTCGTAAGTATCATCTGCTAGTTTCTTTTCCTTACCTTCAGTAAACTATTGCTAACCATTTCAATAAGGCCTATTGTGCCACACCCATACTTATCGATCTAGCGGTCGACCAGGGACCTCTTAACGAAGCCCAGAATGTACACTACTGCTTGCGTTGATATTTCTTCGGGTTCCAAGGATTTGCTGCCTGAGCCTGGCTAATGTGGAGCATTGGCATAGGACGTGTAAGGATGTCTCGCCATTCCTGCATTATTTTATGAACTCTGCAGTGGTATTTAATCATATTTTGTGCGTATGATAATTCAGATGGTTGTGCCTGTGGGCATTTTAACCACCAACCTCAGATCTTCCTTGAATAAACTCAATATCTGTCTGGGTCTGTAAATATTGCATGGGTGACTCAAAATGGCTCTGATAGCCATTCTGATGCTACAAGACGCTATTCCTAATACCAGTTTTGAGCCTATGTATTCACTTGCTGCACCGCTCTTCGTCAGCTGGTCGGCTTTTTTGATACTTTTGATTCCAGAGTGACCAGGAACCAACATACGGGTCACGCTATTTTTTTCTGCCAGTTGGTTGAATGCTTTTATGGATGCCTAGATCAGCTCTGATTTTATGTCTGGTTCCCCAAGTGCAGTTAATGTCGCTTGACTATCTGTGGAGATTGCGATCTGACCAGCCGCGTCTCCTTCTATGAGTTTCTTAGCGCAGCGAAGTACAGCCTGGCATGCCACCCAAGCGAGGTTCCCCTCTGCCTCCTTCCTGCACTGTTGTAGATTCCTGTTCCGCATCCGCACCTTCTCTTGGAGCCGTCTGTTTATAAGAATTTTTCTTGGAGGAAAAAGTAACCATTCGCTTCTCACGTATCCCTGGTTGAGATAACAACATACATAGAATCACCAATGTAATGATTTCACTTGAGGTGCGGACGTTGGACGTACTCAGTGGCGCTCCGTATTTATCAGTGGTTAATTACATTATCTGACAATCTTTGAACATATTATAGGCCGTTGATTGATATCAAGGTTTGTATTGATGTGTTTGTCTACTACTTTTTTAGTCAGAAATAGCGTTTTGTTGAAAGTTTTATGAGAAGACTCGTGTCTTGAAGAAGACGGCTTCCTGTATGATTTACCCCGAATCAATAACGAGAGGGACGGACTCGACAGCCTGTGGAAAATGTAAAGCCCACTGCCATTTGAATCGCCTTAATTTGCCTGTGAATGATTCAAAAAATGTACATAGAAACACCTTTTAGAGAAAACAACTCAGGGACTGTAATAGCTACTTCGGACCCCGCCATTGAAACTATGATTTTCAGAGCGATAGGAAAGGGACAGGAAATTTAATATCATGAAATATCTTTCGAACTTGACGCTTATGAACCCAAGCAAATGGCTTTCAATGAATCTCTAGATATATCCATCAAGGGAATAAGAGAAGACATTAAACGAAATTCCATGCGCATTGCTGTTTCAAAGGAAACTGCATCCACGAATTTCACTAATATCATCGAATTATAAGTCTCTGATGAATCGGCGGGAGGAGAGAATCAGATGTTGAATTCTCAAGTATCTCCCTTGACTCAAAAACGCCACATACTGGAACAGAAAGCTCTAGATACGACTCTAGAGATCCAAGGCCTACTGGTCGAAGAATCGGAAGATCTGGCGACAACCTTTTTCCAGATCGCAGCGATCTTGGAGGTGCCGCTCAAAAAAGCGTGCATTTCAACGATTCTTAGACTGGAATCCTTGGCTGACAAAGCTCTTCATCTCTTACTTCCAACTATTGTGGTGGTCAAATTGAACAACCAATCAGCATGCTCTAGTATAATTGAAAAATGCACAAAAAAAAATCAAGCCATCTTCAGCGCCCCCTCAAACTTTGGCATAGAAAGAAGATCAGGAAGCTGTGAAGTGCGACGGGAAGTGTCTTTGTTCACATCGATAACCGTCATGTATTCCGCTAAAATGAACTTAACAAGATACAGGCTAAAGTCGACATTGCTTTACTTTGGTATCCTTCAAACCCTGCAAATACCATAAGTAAACGGATGATTTTAAATTGTGCCTTCCGAGCATCACATTAGTGGAACAATGGGCACAGAATATTGGACTAGCACTGAATCAGACCTAGACGAAAGCAGTTATAATCGGAGTATTTTATACGATGACATTACGGAGGAACTCAATTCAGAACTTGAGCAAACACTAAATGCATGCATTCGCTCCATTTACGACTTGCCGTGATATCATTCATTGAAGCAAACTATTTTTTACTTATTTGCTCTATATAGATAATTTTACACTCCACATTTTTGGTCAAAGGACACACCGTGAAGACTAATAGAATCAGATTGGCTAATCGAGTTTTTTTTTTAAACCCGAGAGGACGGGTATTTTTGTAAACGATCGAAATCAAACAAAACCTTCTTTCGTCATAACAGATCATTGTAGGAGCATCGAATCTATCATCAAAAAACTCTACAGGGAAAATTTTTTTCCTAAAACCAACACTTTTAGTAAGCTCAGGACTTCTCAAGGTAAGCTGCGAAAATCTTTAGCCTCCTTGGAACGACGCAGGGAAAACAACATATCTCAAAATTGTTACAATTGCAGCCAACTCCAAATCAATTAAACATAAAACTCGTTTTTTCTTCTTGAAAGAAAGAATTCCACATACCAAATTTGTCTTGAACACTACCTCCAAGAAAATATTACAACTTCAACTTTTTTTCTCTAACACGCTCAGATCTGAAATTTGGTCCACATTGGGTACATACCATAAACCGATACAGTAAAAAATATCTCTTATCAGCCTCTAAGCGATTAAATGATTTCAGCCCCGTCTATAAGAAATTATTTTGCAGTTGCTTCATCTAAAATTCCGAAAAAAGAAAATATCAGTAATTGAGAATCTACAATTTATAAACTCCCACCCAAAATAGCGAATGACGTTTGACGGAAGATGGCCAACACCCTACGCCAAGCCCGACTAGCCTCCTCAAACTTGACTAAAAAAGAAAGAACAGGAATCAAAGAACTTAATCAGAATAAAGACATCATAGTATTACCTGCAGATGAAGGCTACACTAGAGTAATAATGATTAATAAAAATTACGACATCAAAATCAAGGACCTTCTCACGGACGATACATACGAAAAACTGGAAAGACTCCACTTAAACGATATTCAACAATACAAAACCCTCCCAAAAGACTCTAAACACAACAAAGGAACAATATCCACATTGATTTTCACTAATCCCATATTCTAAGGCTTTACGGACTCCCAAAAATCCACAAAAAAACAATGTTTCACGCATGTCCAAAATTCTTTCTCTTTCAATAACCAATTCTACGAAAAAACTTCAGGAGCAGCAGTAAGATCCCCAATTCCACCAGTAATAGCCAAAATCTTTATGGAACATCATGAAACTAAAATCTCTAAACAATCCAAGCTTACACCAGCATTCAGGCACCGTTATGTTGACGATACTTTCATCACCTGGAGACATGAAATGGATGAACTACACAAGTTTTCCGATTTCATCAACCGATGACATCCTAATATCCAGTTTACTATGAAAATCGAACAAAACGGAAGATTGCCTTCCTTGAACTTTCTAGTGTGAAAAAGATCTGATAACACAGTGAGTTATACAGTTTACAGACAACCTACTCATAGAAACAGATATCTACATGCCTCCTCCCACCATTACCCGGCCCAAAACCAGTCCGTCATCAACTCCATTGTTTATAAAGCTGTCTTCATAACAGACAGAGATACCGTAGAGACGGGATAAAAAAACGAAAAACGAACCCTAATTCAAAACGACTACACAAACAAACAAATCGATAAAGCAATCAGAAAATACACTAGAAAAAAAAGTGAGCACAACAAACGAAAGAAAGGGAGAAAAAAGCGATAACAAAGCGATCGTATATAGAAAAATGAGAGCAAAGTCAGACTCAAACATTTCACGCAATCAGCACTAGCTGAGCGCTATATCGAAACAGGGCATAGCATTTCATTTGATAAAATAACTGTCATGGCTAGAACAGAAGAAATTTTCCCAAGAAGGTATGGAGAAAAAGACTTGATTGGCAAATCAGGTTCGATCAATCAGTTCCCACGATGCGTCCTTTGATCAATCACAGGCATCGTATGGAGCGTATATGAGAACAACATAGCCTGAAACTTCAGTATCAGGTCAACCCTGAAGATGCAAACTGGAACGTAAGCCAAACGTCGGCAAAATTCGAAGTTTTATACACGATCGAAAGCAGTCTCATCCTATGGTTTTGCTTCATTGTTCTCGAACATTATTGATTTACTTATCTGTTTTTTTCTTATTTCGATCAATATATGTACATAGATATAGGTTTCAAACGTGTATCATTTGTTACTCAGGGAAAGGTGCTGATTGCACGAATTGTTAAGGCAGTTATTACAACGTATAGGAGTTCTTCACAGAGCATGTATCCTATCCCCACCGTCGGCGTAGTCCTCATCGCTCCTGTTACCTATATCGTTTGTAATCGGCGCAATCTATCCTGCATCGTTTAAGGCGTTGCTCGTGGCAATCAGACTACGACCGCAAATAAGAGTCATGGTTTCAAGACAGCGGAGCAGAGCCAAACAATCGCCTCAGGCCCTAGACCCCATGTCTGACCCAGGGCTCTTCTATACATGCGAAATGCCCTGAAGAATCTTCCGCATTGCATTTATAGATGCTTCACCCCATCTACTTTACTGCAAACGATTAAAAAAAATGTTAAAGAAAATGCGCGAGAAGAATTTAGAATTTTAGGACCCGATTAACACGTGCCGGAAGGCACCTGAAGTTTCCGTAAGACTCACTCAAAAAGCGCTAGAAGTGAATAACCTCAATAAATCCTGGTTTTCCTTGATTTCTCACGTCTAGCGTGATCTTATTCCAGAGAATGTTGTGGAGTTGTTCTAGAATTTGAATCAAATAAACGTATAATCTTTTGGCTGAGCCGAGCAGAGCTGATCCTAGAAGAAATTACTAAATTATCGACATCAAATCAATCGAAAATAATGATCTCGGCACAAGCATGGCTCAAGCTCTTTTGAACACAAATTTGATGATTTCTGTGCACTTAACAATTCAACCATATCTTATTGCTTTTTTGTCGAATTTCCACAATATAAGACCCATCCAGAAAGTCCTAGATGCCAAAAATGGAGAAAAATGCTAGTCTTCAGTGGCATTCAAGCTCTAGCGCTTTTTACGTACATTTTATCATAAAACATTTGCACCTCATATTTAAGGTCGGAAAATACATCAAAAACATGTATAATAAAGTGTGAGAACAGTTTTGAGAAGTCGTTAATTCGGATGATGAAGTCATTTTCTCCAGGATCAGCTCTGCTCTACTTGGCTCATGTTTTCGATTGTTCTTTCACGTAGAAAGCGATGATAGAATTGATTTTATGATGAACATTACGCAAATAACGCTAGACGTGGGAAATGAAAAAAAAAAAAAAATGAAAATGAAAAAAAAATGAAAAATGAAAAATCACGGAAAACAAGGATTTATTGAGGTTTTCCACTTCAGTGCTTTTTGAGTAAGTTTTACAAAAAAAAAATAATAATAATTCCAACGCCTTTTTATTTTTTATCATGACAATCTTTTTAGCCTGTTTTTCATGTGTAAAACTTCAGGTGCCTTCCGAAACGTGTTAATCGGGTCCCAAAATTCTCAAACCCGTAAAAAGGAGAGTGTATACAAAAATATCCCAGAGTATTAGATCACGAAAATATTCATATACATATTTATTCCTTTGGCATCGAACTGATGGGCCTATGACGAAACCACCGAAGGCGTACTCAGGTTGCGGATAAAGGGTCCCCGTTCCGAGGGTTTCTGCTGAATACGGTTAAGGAAACTAATAAGCAGTCGCGGCCAATTATCCAGGAATGGTTCCGAAATAAAAACTCCCGAGCTAAGGCGTGAACAACCGTGCTGAAAGCTAAATGGCACCTGGGTGTGGTGTCCTTTATGGTGTCTCCAGCATAAAGGTCGACCTTCTGGAGTATACAGACTTGCTCTCGCATGCAGGGCTCTATGAGGGTGGACAATCCCTTCCCTAGCTACTCGTGGGAATATTTATGAAAACTTAAATCCAATTATGAATGCGGTTCAAAATGATGAAACGCACACAGCACCTGACAATGGTTCGGGGTGCTGAATTAGATGGAAACATGATGACGAACCGGCGAGACAATCGACGTTCTTTATGAACGGATCAACTCGATAATGACCTGCTTAGTTGCTATGATGCCAGTACTGTCTATAACCGCAGAAGCTACATGGTGCGTCTGCACATTCTGTGGTGCCAGAAACACCAAGAGCTCTCGCACCATTCACAGCAAGTGTTAGGAAACCGTGCCGTGAACCTTCCACAGACAAGAGATGTACGCGAAACGCTCCCTCAACAACTGCAAGAACAAGCCGCAGAGGAAAATCAGGAAGCGATACTGAGACCAACTGCTAAACAAGGCTCCCCTTGAAACGATGGGAATTTCAGGATAAGGAAAAACGTAAACATCCAGGTTTCTCACAAGCCCCATGATCTGGCTAAAATGGATGCTACCCTTCGTGAAGATCTCTCAGAAGATGTCGATCTCTGGACCATCACTTGTTCAGTTCATGATGCGGCGAGAGCTTTGGCTGATTCAAATCGAAGGTCCAAACCAACGATTGAAGAAAAAACGAAATAGCGCTCGCATTAACTGAACAAGAAGATTAGCTGGGCAAGACAAAACGCGTCCCTTATGCAGTGTGTGATTGACTACATAAAATCTGAAGCCTTTTACGGCACGAGTCTGAAAGTTCGCTCGCAAAATGGGGATCCATCATCACACATTGAAAATGTCAAAGCTGATGACCATCAAACACCTCATTGTTGACAAAATACAGTACTATATGACCGAAGAAGGATAATTAGAAAGAGAAAAGGATGGGTCATAAAGAATCAAAAGTTTCTCGCTGACCAATCACGCCTCTTGAGCGATCTTCTTGTCTGTGCCAAAAAACCTACCAAAGTCCGAAGAATCGAGATACTTTGGAAGGAGATTTACGAAGTAAAACATCCATTGAATATAGGCAGTGAGAATCTCATACGTTTCAAGGAGCTGTGCAATACCCTCATAATATCCGAAAAGGAATGCTAACCAATCACTGCTGAGGAGGTGAAGAAAGTATAAAGGGGCACAAAGAATTTCTCCGCTGTTGGTCCAGATTGTATTAGGGACTTTTGGTGGAAGAAGTTCACTCTTACACACCAACATCTGTCACGCATCTTTACCTCATATTTAAAGTCGAAGATCCCTATTCCATAGTGGCTAGTGTTAGGACGAACTGTACTCCTACCGAAGAAAGGCGACTTGTCCAACCCAAGGAACTACAGGCGAATAACTTGTCTGACCCCTCTCCTCTCCTGCATCACACTATTGCCTCTATCGCTCGCATTCCGTGATTCTCGTGGATACACCTTTGGCGGAACTAATGTTCGTAAGCATAAGGTCACTCATATATTTTATATGGATGACTCAAAGATCTTTGCTTCTGTAAAAGAGCATCTTGAAGATGCTCTCGGTATTTTCGGGATGCACACACGACAAAACGGTATGGACTTTGGGTTGGATGGGTGTGCCAAGATTCATCTGAAACGTGGACGAATAGCAGGTAGAGATAAGGACCCTGAGCTTGTTGCCCGAAGTGCTATTAGACAACTTAGTGCTGGAGAGACCTACAAATGCCTGGAAGTGCCTGAGAGCCGCATTCAGGATACAACATCAGTAAAGGAGGTTCTCCGAAGCAGATACAAACACCTGCTCCGACGGATTTGGTCCTCCAACCTGTCGTCGTTGAACAAGTATCTGCGACTAACATGCTTGCCATCCCAGTTCTACTCTATCCGCTTTAGGTGGTTCCATAGACGAAGAACGAACTCAAGGCCCTTGACATTCCTACGCGCAAATGGAGGAGCGTTCCTTTACAAAGCCGCGGAGAAGGCAGCTGAAACCCTAGGCCTTGAACTCAACATCAGGAGTGAGGGCATTGCATTACTCCATCAAGATGGCTTACTTCCTAAAGCACAGGTAAAGAAAGCGCAGGTGAAGAAAGCGGAGGTCAAACACTTCCTTAAACAACATGAAGACAAAGTGATGCACAGAAACTTTTACAAAATTGTAAAAGACCAATCTTTGTCACATGAGTCAACGTTTGCTTTCCTCAAATCATGTGGACTAAATTCAGGAACAGAGAGTTCTATTTTCGCGTGTCAGGACGGTGTAATTTCCACCTTAGTATACCGTAGGAGCATATATCGTCTGGAGGTTTCCAGCGATAGGTGCAGGGCGTGTCTGAAACTCCCTGAGCACCTATGGCATATACTATCGAATTGCCCTA